>JAHBCN010000179.1:249021-265459 GCA_019359885.1 Listronotus oregonensis
AAATGTTCCTGTACATGAACCGTCAAATTGGGTTTAAGGTTACACAAGCCGAAAATTCATGCGAAATTTATTTCTCTTAAGTAAAGGGTTGAGCTAGAGGCTAGCCATGGAAAAAAACAGACGACCTAATTAAAAATCATGTTTTACGTAATAAATAGACTTTAAAATCAAAGAACTGTAGATTCTACTAAAAAAGTGTGAAATGGCCATTTCCTTTTTTTTCCCGTAGAATTTAAAGAATACCTGCGAAAATAATTGGAATTAAAACAATAAATTTATATTTCCTTACAACTTATTTATTGTGGTTTTTCAAATCTCATTGTTTTCGATACATTTTAATAAAAATAAATTTTTATTGATTTTTAACAAAATTAATTTAATTTATGTGAGTAATTTGCAATAATAATTTAAAGATTCACATGGAATGGTGAGAAACCAATAAGATGTTTAACAGAAAAAAAATATATATTTTTTTTTTAACCAGAAATAAGTTTGATTACGAATGCATGTATAATGTACATTGTTCTCTATAGAACACATACAATTATGTCATTTAATTTAAACGTGTTGTCTTTACAAATCATATTCTATGTGGGATGTAATTTTATCTCGTATCTCTATTATTAACTCGCAGACGTTGACATTCTTATTTTAAAAAAAAAAACTATATTTAAGATTAGTCAGCATAATGTTCGGGAGGAGCAAAAGAATAATGACATTTTTCATGGTCATCAACACTGGACCAGACTTTTTAGGAATATATTAAAGGTATATTAATATTTTATAACCTCTAGTATACAAGGGGTTCCGAAAATAACGCCTATACCTGGGGCGTGTTATTGATATAAATATAGGACAAAATTTAACATGACTTAAGAAATGTTTTTTGAAGGGGTTCGAGTCCTCTAAAAAGTGAATCCTGAAGATAGTACCTGATATTTTAAACTATTTAGGATATATTCACAGTATTTTCCGAATAACATGAGGTCGCAATATCACATTTGGGCTTTTTGAAATATCAAAATTTTTATTTATAGGCGTCCCATATTCGGTAGAGCCAACAAGAAATAAATTCATTAGGATGAGATTCACCCTATTTAATTTAAATCAACTTTTAATAAAATGTCCCACCTAGAAAACTAATTAAAATCATTTTAAAATAAAATTTGTATCCCAATTTAAACAATTAGTTTTAAATAAAAATTATTAAATATTAACGTTCATAATTTATTACTATCATTTATTTCGAAAAGTTACAAAAAATATTTTTTTCTTAATAAATAATAAATGAACGTTAACTAACTCTACAACGTATGGTTTTTAAGAAGCACACATCTTTCCAAGTTATTTAAAAAGGCTCCACTTTGTGAAAATTATGCTAATTTATCTAAAAAATGTTAAAGATATAAGGCAAAAGAATCTCTATCTTCCTTAAGGAGCATATTTCAGGTCATATTTATGGGACTTTTTTTGAGTTATTTATGTGTAGAATACGCCCTAGAATATTGGGCGCGAACTACTTAACTATAATAAATCGTCCCTTTGAGTCAAAACTAGCGTAAGTCTATTTTTGATAAATATTTATAATTTAATTTTTGGATGAAATTATCATTGTTGTGACCTAATTTTCTTCTGCAATTAATCGAAAACAGTTTACTATATTATTTTGTATAATAATTTAAAATTTGGTAAAAATGGACTGGTTTTGTTTCAAAGAAACAATATATAGAAATTAGATATTAACATTTGGCTTAATACCATTGGTCTATTGAACCTCTTTAAGTTAGATGCATAAATAACAAAAAACATAAATTTAACATTTTGTACTCTTCATTTCGTTTAGCATAAGCCAATCTTTAAGTTAGATTTTTGGGACAAAGACAAAATAATTCAAATGTCTTGTATACAGGTCAGGATACTTTAAAAACACATGCCGCACCAAAATCCTGTTTTTTCCCACCTAATCCGGTAGAAAAGACTTATTTCTTATCTATAACCAAAGATGTCTAATTTATGCTGATATAGGTTTGGATAGTGATTGGTAGCTTGATTGCTGCGCGAGGAATTAGTCGTAGCGACCTTGCTCTGCTTCAACCAAATCACATATTATAAAACAAATTATTAAAAGTGAAGGAATTCTTTTAATTTTATTAACAAAGAAGGTGTGAGGAAACCTTTTCTATACATCCACATATTATTTATATTAACTGCCCTAAATTCTTTAAATTTTAATTTAGTTTGCATCAGACTGAGAAAACATGCCTCAGTCCACGCTACAAGTCCACTGAATCTTTAAGTATAGGTCGAATACCAACACCAAATCCATACTTTGTTTCTGAATGATCGATAAGTTTTTACACACCATTTATTCAAATCACTATATTTACCATCTCCTTAAGTTTAATTTATAAATACAGTTATCCTTAAATGCATTACTCTTGTAGATTATCAACATAATAATGACTGACAAGTTCCTCGGAGGAGCGTTTATGAGCTATGGCACTGATGTGGTACGATTTTCCAACATGAACCAAGAAAACCGAACTGATCCCATGGTAGCGGTCTTTCCAAGGGTTACGAAGTGTACTTTCCATAAGGTAAGCATTTCTTTATTAAGTTCTGGCATTTAGGTTGCGTTTTATTATTACAAGTAACAACTAAAAACTTGTATTTCTCATTTGTGCAAACTTATAAGTAAAGTTAACTAAATAAGAAATCATAAACTCAAGAAATTTTTACACAAGCACTTGTGATGTAATTTTTTAAATTTCAGTAATGAATTTTAAACTGTAAAAATTTAAACTAAATTGCATGCAAAAAAGATTACAGCAAAAAAAATTTCACGCAAAAAAACTGTAAAAATACAGAGTTTTTTATTTATATTATCGAGTTTAGCATAAATAACTAAAACAATACAGTGCAATTTTCACAAGTTATTTATTAGAGATTTTAGAATTTGATGTTTTTTCACGTACCTTATATCGTAACTTCCCCCCAAAAATACAATCAAGTTGTAATAAAACATTTTTATTTCGACATCTTCGTGAGAAGGTTAAAGCCTCTAAGTATTACATAATTTCTAAATTAATTTGCAATTTAAAAAAAAATAGTAGTAATCATCCTTGACGAAAAAATTGATTTTTGGATTTTTTTTTAAATTAGTATAGAAAACTCTTCAATATTAACTCACTTTTTTATAAATTTTAATTTGTTTATTTTTATTACAATTTTATCTTAAAAAAAATATCAGACTTTTGAGAATGCCATTTGAAAAAACACTACTTTGTTGTTGATCCTTTTAAGAACTTTTCTTTAGATTATTTTGAATAACCCTAAACAAAATTGTATTAATCCGTAAAATAAGACAGTTACAAAGAATCGCCTCAATACGTCCGTCAAAGGCCAACATATTAGTATATTTCTTTTTATGTTTTGCTAGTTCGGTCCTTCAGGATCAATCCAACGACACGACGCCCTCTGTATCCTAGCTCTAAACATTCTTAATGAAAAGATCTACATTTTCCTGTGGTTCTGGTTTATTATCCTGGCCATCCTGTCCGGATTGGCGATGGTCTACTCTGCAGCCGTTGTCTTACTGCCAAGTACCAGGGAAACTATTTTGAAAAGAAGGTTTAGATTTGGAGCACCTAATGCAGTTGACACCATTATCAGAAAGACACAGGTAAAAAAAAACAAATTTTATTTAGCGTTTAAATCCTAATTTGTGAATTTGTAAAAATTAGTAGAAAATTCGGCATATTTTATATTTGTGAGCATTTCCGATTAAGAAAAGTAAATTTTTACTACTATGTTAGCTTCATTAAGTAATCTAATTCAAATATTGGTTGCCTTGACACTGTGGCCATTGGGATTGTTATATTTCATTACTGACTATTGTATGACAAAATTTCACAATATTTTGAAACCATTGCCGTATGTCGTTTTGTACTACTATAATATTATATTAAAAAAACATCCTTCGGTTCTTCGTCAGACCTCGTGACCACTTAGGTCCTGGTCCCAGAAGTCAGACCTGTCCACACACAAGGTGGATTGACTTTCCGGACACGCAGGCCGAACTGAAAAATAGTGTAAAAATAAAAAAGCCAATATTTCGGCGGCAAATCGAACACCGTTTTCAAGATTTGGAAATATTACTTTAAAATTTTCTATATTTCAGAAGAATTTGTGTAACATCTATGACAAAATATCACACATACTGGTAAAAGTGAAACATTTAATATTAACAATATTAATAAAACAATTTTAATAATTTTGAAGACTTTCACAGAATATTAACTTTTTGCGTTTTGACCTTTTAAGTTTTTATTGTTGCCTTTATCTATTTTCTGATTTAAATCGCAAATATGAAATAAGTTAATTCTGTTAAAATTAGACGATTTTAAAAATGAACCAATAAATAAGAAAATGTCAATTTTATGTCGTACCTTTTTGTTTTAACTTACATCTCTTTCTTAAGTATTCCTGCAGATTCTAGGGGAAAAATCACAAGACTGCTATTTCACAATTTTTTTTTTTTGAGGCAAGCTACTAATATGGACCTACATCTACTACAAAGTATTTGTGGTGTATTCAATTTTACTTATCATTTACATTTTACAGTTTAATATTTTCATATTCTAAAAGCGGTGACCAAAACTTTTTAAAGTATTTTTCAAGTCGATTAGCAAATTCACAAGGGTTAATTGACCTTCTGCGTGCAGAAGTCTATACCATGGGACCGGGACCAGGGCCAAAGTAGTCCTATCTAGTTAAAAACCAAACAAATATTTTCTGATAGATGAAACCGCTACAACAAGAAATATATCTGTTACATTATAATTTCTTGTGTGTCTTTTTTTTATACTTTATGAAAATCCTTTAATTTACATAGCATTATATTTCTTCATGCAACAACTTTTTATCCAGAATTATTTTTTTTTAAACCATGCAATAAACGCTATTAATGTTTTAGCACAGTTCATTGAGATTTTTTTGTTAATTAAAATTTAACAGCAAACCATTTTAATAATTCGTTCACTTCATTTAAATAGGACAATTACAGTTAATACGCTAAATCGTTCAAAATATCACAGCAAAATTTTTAAATTGTCATTAAAAAAAACACACCCACATCGGACAGCGCCCGTTTACACATATTATAAATAATCATTTTCCCAAAGATCAGCTTTTCAACCTTAAGAGGGTCCAAATTATGAAATTAAAAAAAAAACTGTTTTAGCGGTTTTTCTGCAAAAAATGCACCTATAAGAACAAGCAAAAAACCATTTTTTGCTATTTTTTTAATAAAAATCCTATTGACAGCATCGCCATAAAATTAAGATTAAATTAAAACTTTTTTTAAACATGGTTTGCTGTTAACTTTTATTTACCAAAACAGCTTCTATTTTGGTTTGTAAATTGTACTATTTCCAACATTTAGCCGGTCACTATATAATCATAATATATTTAAGTAATAAATGCACAATCAGTAGTTTGTTTCTCAATAAATACGATTCTTATAACGAGAGACTGTATACACCCTGTATAAAATTGCATAATATCCTTTAATGACAAATAGTCTATTATTTGTTTTGACCACACCATTAAACAATACGTAATTTAAAAATTGGCGAAATAAATTGCTGTAGTTTAATCTTAACTTTATAACCCAGAAAAATGTGTGTACCTGGAAAACAAGTGATTGATATTTCTTAACTACTATAATCTATCTTTTACGATCTGGATTTCGTTAAGCCATGATTGTACTAAATTAGCTCATTGTGTTACATTGTGCGAATCCCTAAATAAATAAAACGTTTCCAATGTTGCCACCACGACGAACTTGTATAGAAAAAAAGTATTTCCAAAATATTTTATAGAACGAGAGTATTGATTTAAAAAAAAACCTTTAAATTAAAAAAGGAAAAAAATCTTTGGAAATATTAAAGTTAAGTTGAGACAGAATTTGTGGGCAATCAACCAAACCATAAAACAATTTTCCTCCTTCTTAAGGCAAAAATGGCAATATTTAAATTACTTTGTGGAGCGTTAAAATCTAACTTTGCAGATGGGATGCCACTTTTATATGAAACATACCTACGAATTTTTTCTAAATTGACTCACAATGTTGTCCATATATGTTTGATAGAAAGGCGAACAAACCCTCAGTAGAATACTCCAAATGTGGCCTGACCAGAGAGACATGAAAGTTCTTATAGTAAAAATGTTTTTAAAATCTTTAGTACTTTAACGAAACCAAACATTCTGTGTGCCTTACACCCAGGTCTCTAATTATTTGTACCTTAATAAATAGCCCTACCATCAAAGAAGAACTTCCTGACGCTATAGCTTTAGATTTGCTAAACTAACGGCGGTTTGCACCAGTGATACTTAGGTTAACCTTAACTAAGGGACGTTTTGAATGTGACTATTGTCATAATATTTGACACCGTCTCAATGCAACTTATGTTAAGAAGGACTTAAAACTGCTTAAACCACAGTGGTGCAAACCGCCGTAAATATATTTTCATTTCTGGATATTCCAAATCTTAACTTTTTTCGGATGCACCAAGCATGGAAACAATTCAAATCTTGTTAAAATAAAGCAAAATTTTATAGATAATTTTAAGTATCTGAACCTGTTTTCGGCTCAATTTAACCAAACATGAATTTTTTCTGTTAAACTAAAAGTAAAGGCCGTTTGACACGATCACATTTTTGGTAGCACTTCTGCGCGGAGAAATGCTTGCAAATTGGAGCTCAAAAATAACGGTTGTATCGTATAATTGTTATTTGTAAACAATATGATTTTTTCCAATAAATATTTAACTATTTTGGGTCGCTTCCACCAGATTTTTTTTGAATTTATTTAAAGCACATTACCATAAATTTTTCATTATTGTTTTTGTTAAAAGATAATAGTACTGAAAATAACCCTAAAGACTGATGAATCTGCTGCATTATTATTTTTATTTTCAACAATTCTTTTGGTTATACAAAAGTTAAAAAAAAAAAAAAATTCTAGAAAAAGGAGGCTTTGTTTTCGAGAATAGCTTGAAAAGCAAGAGGGCATAGAAATTTTCAATATACTAAATAATAGACTATTCTAGTGTGTTTAACGGTATAGTTTTTATTTTGATAGCAAAAAGAGGTATTTGCTGTACTAAAATGACATGACACCTGTTTTTGGAACCAAGACATTTGCTACTTAAAAGTAGCAGATAAAATATTAAAACCCCAACAAAAACAACCCTGTTTACCACACTATTTTTTTTTACGATTTTTTAGTTTATACTTCCTGACTGACCCAAATATGTATTCTGCGCAATTCTTCGCGTGTGTTTGAAAAAAAAATAAAACCTGTTCCAAACTTTTTGACTCCTTTTTTGATATTAAATTTGACGCTAAAATGTGGGTTTGCAATGGGTAAAAATTTGTAATATTATTTCTGTACGCAGAAATGTTATAAAAAATGTTATCGTGTTAAACGGCCATTACCTAAATTCCTAAAAACTAAACATGGAATCATTGTAATAAAAGTATAAAAAAGTCTGATTTAAATTGGCTTTAAGACTAACCTATTTTTTTTTAATTTAGCAATTTAGTAACGTATTGCCATTACCTGCAGTTGTTTTCCCCCATATGACATATTGAATTAATAATTAAAGCTTAGTCTATATGTAAAATCTGCGGATTATCGATCTACCTCCCGTAAATTACTTTAAAACGTTCAGAATCAAATTCGATTTGAATAGGGCCAAACAATAATTACTTTTATATTACAAAAGAATCCGGTTCTTACATAAAAAGCTTCTACAACGATTAAAATTTTAGCGACGTTATATCTTCTTATGGCATCAAAGTGATATGTGCCACTATTCGCCATATTGATTGATGTGATCTTTAGATTGTTTAGTAACACTTTATTTTTAGCGAAAACAAAAAAGCTGATATTAAATAGCAGTACAATAATTGCAAGTACTAGAGTCTAGAATACTTTTAAAGACTTTTTTTGCGATTTTTGTAATATTTGTTTAAAATTTTAAAATACTGTTTTTATTGTTAGGTCGGAGATTTCCTTCTTCTTCATTTGCTAGGACAAAACATGAACCTTTTGGTCTTCGGCGAAATTCTGGACGAATTCGTGCGTAGACTGAACTTCGGCAGCAACAGTAACCTACCGTCCGCTCCTAGCACCATAGAAATGAGCCCTATCTATCCAGAGATAGAGAAGTTTGGAAAGGAAACAGAGACATAAATATTTAGGTCGAAAAAATTATATTTAGTATAAGAACGACAATATATGAGTTTTTAGTGATGGTTAGTTAAGCTCACATTGGACCTACAATATTTTTTACATTCCCATACATTTTTTTTTATATAATTTTGCTTAACCATATTTTTATTACGCATTTCGAAATTTTTATATTGCTATTGTATGTATAGTTAGAGGAAGTGCTTAGGCTTAAATGAATAAAAGGGTCCAAGTAGATTTTATTTTAGTAATTTCGGTAATTATAGATGATCAACGAATGATATTTTTTATTTAAGCAAATCAAAATGATCTTTTATATTTAGATAGTAGAACTTAATAAATAAATATACATAGGATAAACGATATATTTTACTTTTTTCTGTAAATATTTATAATTTTTTTCATCATGGATAACTGGTTGTAGGAGAAATTTTATAAAGTTGTCCTAGGAAAGAAAAAAAATCGTTGTGTAAGGGTATAGGGTTCTATTTTAAAATTTGAAACAATTTTATATTATACAACAAAAGAATGTTTTTAAAGAATATTTCGGATAAGCTTATTTTAATGGCACTAAAACAAATAAAAAATGTCATGTGATTAGTACTTGAGTAAACTCTAAAACCGTTTCAAACTGTGATTCCAGAAACTATTCTTACCTAGAGAATGATGTAATTTGTTTAAGTTTAAGGAGAACTTGTAATTCATTTAAGGGTTTTTACAGTATTTCTATCTCCGCACCCGTAGTTTTTGGTTTTAAAAAATTGCTGCAGTTTTCTTTACATGCAAGGAAAAATCGACCGGCGCTATTTTTCTTGCAGCTGTTTTGTTGAATATTTTAGTAATTTTTAATATTTCGACAATACACAATTAATTCAACCTAAAAGCGTCGAATGTTTGTTAAAATATTTCTAAATAACAAATATAAAATGCATTTTTACATTCATTTTATACTTAAGAATTTTAGAAAAAATTAAATAAGTTTCTTACAAATTTTAGTCAGTGGGTAAACCTTATTATTAATACAAAACGCAGCAAAAAAAAACACAGATTTTTTTTTTCGTAAGTACAGGACACTAAAACTTGTAGGTGGCTTGATATTTCGTTTCATTTTTCCAGATAATCTGCCCTATTTTTTTCTGCACAGCAGTATACATGATAACAAATTAATAAGTAATTTTTCTTTAGTACTTTAGTTTTAATTATGTAATTTATTAAGTTCGTAATAGAGCAGCAGAGAAGTCCCGCACACTAAAAATTGGTTCGCCGAAGAAAAATTGTAAATAAAAAGTAAGCGAACCATTTTAAGTTAGTTTTAATTTTCGTCCTATTTTAACGCATATATTATTTATTTATAAGAGGTTTAAGGTATCGACATTGCATTTATTATTTTTTAAGAAGATTTTATCAATTATTTGGTAATTTTAGTAACAGTGAAAACTATTAATTTAAAAATGTATTAATATTGGTTGTTTTCTTACGCATTCGCCATTATATTTTTTATAAAATTATGTTTTCTTTTAATTGTCCAACAAATTGGATTTTTCTTAACCAAACCACTTTTTTTTTAAATCCAAACGATGAATTCTTAGTAAATTAATCAACACAACATAGAAAAATATTAAACTTACTATCAGATTTTTTTTTGTTATTGTACTAGTTATTACACAAAGATATTAATAAAGATTAATAATGCGCGAACGTAGCAAGCGTGTTAAGTTTAGAAAAAGATCATTAATCGTCAATTTTTTTGGCGATCGTTTTGTTATTAGATTTTGAAAATTATAATTTTTTTGATTTTTTTCGTCATGTATGTTCGTTAGATGCAACCAGAGCTGTCGGTAATTGAATTAAAATAATTGAAAAATTGTATTCAATTACTTTTCAGTAATCGGATTACTTTAATAATTATTTTGATTTTATTTTTTTTATCAAATTAAAAAAAAAAAAAAAAAAAAAAAAAAAAAAAAAAAAAAAAAAAAAAAAAAAAAAAAAAAAAAAAAAAAAAAAAAAATTTAATTACTTTCCGGAAAAGCTAATTGTATTTTGATTTTCATTGTATTTCGATTATCAATTAATAGAATAATGTAATCGTAATTGGTAGTTGATTTTCACGAATCCCAAGTAATTCAATTACTTATAAAGTTATCCAATTACTTATAAAGTAATTGAATTACTTAAAAACTAATTCAATTACCTATAAATAATTAAATTACTACGAAAAATTCAATTACCTTTCTTTAGAGAAAAACTGCCGGAATTTTGGCCAGCCAAAAAAAGCATCTTGAAACACGGCGGGCCGTTTGGTATCCGGCGAACACCGCCCATATTTAATTGATAAGTTTATATTAAGTGCAAAGTTTCAAATCAAAACAATAATTGGTGTATATTTAGTTGCATATACTAAAATTCTTTATTAATAGAAAATCATTCACTAATAAGGGTGTATTAATAGATAATTTTGTATACGTTCATAATACTCATAAACGATTGCCAAAAACATATACATTTATGTGACGTGACGTGAATGTGTAAATTTACACTATTTTCACGAATGGAAATTCGACAATTTTACGATTCCCCCAAAAATATGTTATTCACTAATACTATTTTTAGATAATTAAAAAATAAAATGGCAAATACCCTGTCAAGCGCAGAAATCGGAAATATTTTTACCACAATGTACTTTTAAAAATTAATTTAGGCTTTTAAATTTGAAAATTACTGAATATTTGATCAAATAACACCACGTTAGTTTACATATATTTTAGGTTTAGCTTTTATGTTTAGATAATTAAATTTTTATAAGGTGTATCTAAAGGATATATAAAAAGAATTTACACATATCGATTCCTTAGAAAATATTTTATATATTTTACATATTTTAGCTTTTAGTTTGAACTGCTTTTATTATATGTTTAAATAGCTCATGTCTAGTTTAAGTTTTCTTAGAAATTTTAATTTTATATGGTGATTTAAGTGCCCTTGCTAAATGTATTTTAGATACTATTATAATAAAGAAAAATATTTGCACTTTGGTTGTTTATCTAGGTCCTTTTAAGGATTCTGTTTATCTCCATAAGTAAATGACAGCTCATCAGTACTACAATGTTTGACCGATTACGATAAAGAAGCCAAAGATATTTTTCTTAGCATAAATCGTACTTCTTGGAGCTAAAAGAGCATCAGCAACGAGTTTACTTTTTCACTTTTTAACAAACTAATTAAAACATTCCATGAAAAAGCTTTTGGTAAAAATGTTCGATTAAAATTTTAATGACTTAGTAAAATAACTAATTTTGCATAGAAGGGATTTTTATTACCGCAAAGCTTTTTCCTCACTCTAAACCAAAGAAATAAAATTTGATTTCAAATACTTTAATGAATAAAAATAATTTTATGTCAAAGGCAACAAAATATTATATGCACATTTTTACATTCGATCCCTTAGAAATTTTATTAACGTACGCATATGACTCAAACAATTTGTTATAATTAAGACCTTGTTTTATTTATGGCCGATTCCACCATCAATTTTAAGATTGATTGGGAACAATGAAGATTTATGGAATACCTAACCCTATGGGGATGGAATCAGAATGTGTCACATATGGTTTAAATTGTATTTCGCATTGTCTGGTTCTAGAGAAATAAATAATTTATTACATATGGGCACACACAAAGACGTAAAAAAGGAAATGTTTTTCGTCATCTAAGGCTCCTAAAACGTTAAGAAAACAAAAACAAAATGATTGTTGTTTGTGTAAACAATACTTTTCTTGTTTTATATATGTTTTTTATTGCATATGTATCTATTGAAACAAAGGAAATATAACTTCAATCGTTATTTTAGAGAACCATCAACCAGAACATAGAAGACCAATTTTTTTACCTTTATGACAGCCGACGAATGCTTATATGGAACCTAATTAGGTACCGTGGGTGTCGAGTTTTTAAATGTCTACCTCATTTTATCCCCACAATTCCGTCAACGTTATCCAAGCACCAAAACACACAGATATTTAATTTTACGATACCGATACCCTTATCTAACTTTAAAAAAAATATTTTTTTCTACGACAATGTATTGCGATACATCATTAGTTTTAGGACCTTAGAAGCTCTTTAAATACGTAATAAGAAATCCAGGGACGTATTTAAAAAACAAAATTGATGATGGCAGCTTGAAGACAAAACGTCGGTGTGTAAATCTAATAACACTGTCTTGTAGAACAGAAATAGTAGCAATGAGATTGAAAACATTATTTTGTTATATCCATTTAGAGTTATAAAAAAATAAAAATAAAATTGCGAATATTCGTTTTTTTAGGGTGGCATTTTGATCAGCATCAAATTGCGCAACTTTGCCTCCATTTAATCGACCTCGTATCTCTTTAAGTTTCCGATGAGAATAAAATTTGAAACAGCGTGTACAGCAGGGTCATATTTGCCACTTTCCTGGTTTTAAAAAATATATGAAATAACCATTATTAGCAGCTTTTCCCATTGTGCATAAAAGAGCACTAAATTAACATTTTTTTAACGGGTCACCGTATTTACTTCTTTGTTTTTAAAAGCGTCTCATTTTTTCGATACGTTTAAAAAAACTTATTTCTTATTTATTTTATGTAAGAAGGTTGCGATTAAAATTATAAAATAGGGAAAGGTAAAAATCAATACTTAAAATGTCAAAACTCAAAAAGTCAATATTATGTAAAAGTCTAACGTTTATTATTACTTTTAAAATGTATGGATAAAAGTGAAACATATTTAATATTAACGTTATTAACAAAACAATTCTATAAATTTTATATATATATTAATATTTTTTATATAAATTAAGAAAGTAAAATTGCTTGAATTCTTTGGAATTAGGAATTAACAAAATTTAGGAACAACCAATGAAAATCTTTGTTTCTGCCCATGCGCTTTAAAATTCTTGTTTATTTAAATTTTTTTAAAGCATTTCTTCAAGCAATAAAAGTTTTTTTTCAATTCAACACAATTTTGGCACGAGGATTTAGAAAAGTTTGGTTAGAACTCCATCGTGACTCCATCTTCTTTATATTTCGGAATCGTGAACGGACACGATGAGGGCAGAATTATGCCAATAGATTACGAAATTAAGCAACTTCTTTGTTGATAACTGTTAATTCTTAGTTTAAGTTTTTAGTGTTAGTTGTTAATTTTCTGAAGTATAAATCGTTAGTGTTTTGACATTTTAGGTATTTATTGTTAACTTTTTTATTATTCTAATTTAAATCGCAAATTTGTCACATGAATTAAATTTGTTCTATTGTTACTAGAAATGAATACGAAATCCTTTTTATCGAAACGTATCGAAATAAATGAGACGCTTTTAAAAACGAACTAATAAATAAGGTATCCCATTAAGAAAATGATAATTTTATGTATTGTTTAAGTGTCAGGAAAAATACACAAAATGACTATTTTACATTTTGTGTATATGAGTAAAACCACGATTATGGCTCTGTTTAGTCCTTGTTGGACGATCCTTTACCTTTTAATTAAACTGTTTAGCTTATAAAAAAAATAAACACTTTTCTTTAAAGTTCTTTTCTACTAGTTACAAAAAATTAAACAAAAATAACTTTTTAAACGTTTTACTAATCCGACATTTAAAAGGTAACGCACAGTGGGACGAAACATCACTGTGCCACCCAAATTACTTTACAGCTCATATTTATAGTTCAACCGTTTAAGCTCATTTTTTTTAAAGCTCATCTTAAGTTTGCCTATCGATTCCTCTTTTTGAATTTTTGATTTGGGTTTTTATTTTTCGGAAATTTTTTTCCAAACCTTGATTTTAATTAAAAAAAAACCTAATTTTCACGAAAGGTTGGGTTTTGACATTTTTTTTTAAGTCAAAATCTTTCTCTTGATAAGCCCCAAATGACCCTCTGCGTAAAAATAAATGGGCAACATTTTTGTTATTTCCGCAAACACCCATAATGTTCCGAAATTATTCACGCAAAAGGGACTTTTACTCATTAAACGTGCAGGAAAATCTTGATTTAATAAATATTGTTTAGAATCCTTCAAGGAATATGGATAATCTTTTTTTAGAATTTTTGAACCCATTATCGGATCTCTGGAAAAATGGCCGGGAATATAAAAATTTCGAGACTTTTGCAAAAAATTGTATAACTTTTTTCTAGATTTCGGTAATCATGGTCTTCTAGCATTTATTAAGGTAAAGATCCCAAAAACTTTCTGATCTATACATTTTTTTGCAAAGGAAAAAACATTTTTTGGTAAAATATTGGTCAATTATTTATTGAGAAATACTCGTTATGTCGAAAATGGTGGCTTTTACATCAGATTTTTTGCGCAAAAAGTATTTAGTGCCATTCAGGAAAACGGGTGAATTTTTTCAGAATTTTTGCCTAAGTCTCAAAATTTTTCTATTTGGCCATTTTTCCAGAGATCCGAAAAAATTCTGAAAGATTATTCATATTCTTGAAATGATTCTGAACAATTTTTATTAAATCAATTTTTTCCTGCACCGTTTATGAGTTAAAGTCTCTTTTGTGTGTAAAATTTTAGAACATTATGGCCGATTGTAGGAATAAGAAAAATTTACCGCTCATTTACACGCAGACAGTCTTTTGAAGCTTATCAACAGATAGATTTTGAGCAAAAATGAATGCCAAAACCTAATCTTGGGCCCTGTATCATTTTGCGCCGAAAATTCGCTTTTTTATATAAAATCAAATTTCCGGAAAAAAAAACATCCAAATCAAAAATAAAGAAATCAATCGGCAAATTCAAGACGAGAATTAAAAAAAAAAGCTCAAACGGATGAACTATATGAGCTTTAGGGTAATTTGAGTGGCACAGTGTCGCTTCGTCCCACTGTGCAACGTTTTAATGCCAGATGTTTACGCTTTTTGGCTTGTGCCACACATGTATTCCATTTAAAAAGGAAACGCGCTAAAGCATTTACTCATTTTTGTATTAAACAAAACATAAGTTAAAACATACGCGAAGTAATAGTAACACTCATTATCATGTGATGTGATGTATGTCTGTTAGTTTGCATAACAAGATCTTGTAAACGCCACTTTTATGTTTTAAACTGTGCTTTAAAAAGTAATTTTAAAGATTAACTTATTTCTGGCACACTACAAAGATAAGTCATACACTTTATTTGCATAAAATAAAGACTGCTTTTTAAAACTTATGGTTTATCTATTAGTGCATAAACTGAAATTTAATGCAAGTAAGGCTTAGAGCTGGCCTCGACACATAACACAAGGCAATGAGCTTTATGTATAATTTCTTGTTCCCAGTAATTTATTTTAATGCGTATGACGTGCTTATTAAGAATTACAGAAAAGGAAAAATACGTCAGTAACAGATCGACTGTTATCAATGCACTACTGTCAGATTTCTTTGTTGGAAATCATTTGCAGAAACTAAACTAGGCTAGAGAGTACTTGTTTTTGAGCTGGTTACTAAATTTAATAACAACTGATCAAAAAAATGAAAATTTGGGCACTTCCTGTTTGACCTTAGACAAGTAAACATGAACAAATCTTTTTCGGGCTAAGACTATTGAAGGTGAGTAATAATCATGAATATCATGATTTAGTTCTTTGGGGACCAGGGCGGAGTTTACTTTGCTATTTGGTAGTGCTGTAAAAATGTTTTAGACGTTTAATGGTAATTTTTAACGTCCTATTTACTAAATTACCTGTAAAAGCGTCGCCGTGTGGTGGTCAAAGTACTAATCGTGAGAAAAAAAGAGGTCCTAAACAGAAACTGGTTATACATAGGGCGGCGGATTGCCTTAACTGTGCATTTCAGAGTATTTTTTTATGAAAAATAGTCTACCAAATATGAAAAACCTTATCTTAAAGGGGTAACCAACGCTAAAGGGTCGCTTAGCTTTTTACTAAGCCTGATGGGGTATACGCAGCTGGCAAATTGTCTGGCAGCAGTAGTTTGTGCTAAAATAAGTAACTCCACCCGATTGTACCTATCTACCAAGTTGATGCGTGGACAAAAATAAAGGATTCTGTAAAAGTCTTGTAGCTATAGAAAAGTGGATAAATAAAATTAACAAGTAAATTAATGTATGGATAATCCGAGCCCTCCGTAATTAGAACAAGCTTGTGAATATTTTGTTCAATTTAGTTTATAATTCTAAAAAAAACACAT
>JAHBCN010000180.1:0-290183 GCA_019359885.1 Listronotus oregonensis
TTAAAAAAAAATTTTAAAATTTATTCCGCATTTGTTTTCCAAACATCAGCCCCCGGTTTTTTTTTTTCTTTTGAGTGTTTTGGCGACTTTGAAAGTCTTTAATAAGCCAAGTGTGAGCATTTTTTAAAATAAACGTAAATTGTGTTTGTATGAAGTAATGGTTGCTATGTTGCAATGGTTGCTATGCTGTAAAATAGTCTATTACTGTATGATTTAAAGGTTAGTTATATAGTGCATTACTGTACAAATGCGAAAATGTATTTTTAATAATGTATATTTAATATAAGATTTCCAATGCTCGCCCTAAACATTTTTCTTTGTATTTTGAGAAGTGAAGAAATACATGTAGCTTTCTGACCATCTAAAAATGAGGAGGATGATAAACATCACTGCACCTAGGCCTCAGTAGGCCCGTTATGCCGCCTCCTAAAGAAAACTGCTCACTTAGTATGCCGCCCATCCAACCGATTTATAGTAGGTGACAACGTCGCCGAGAAGAATCTCCTTAATGTCGGCTAAGGAAAGCCAATACTCGCCCAGCATGGATTTTCTCTTGGACGAGAGCGCAGGGCAGTCACAAAGGATGTGCTCCACCGTCTCGTCTTCCTGTTCACAACCACTACACAGAAGTGTGTCATTTATACCCATTCTAAAGAGGTGTTTTTGTAGTTGACAATGTCCAGTAAGAACGCCCGTGATTAGGCGAAGGCTCACCCTTGGCATTGCCAAGTAATGTTTAGCTGTATCTTTGTCAGGATAGTTCAGTAACCCCCTGGAAAAGTTACAGTTTACTGTTTTATCCCATCCCCTACATGTAGCTTTATTAAAAGTATTAAAGGTAACATAAAGAAAGTAAAGGAAGTTAAGAAAGAAAAATAAAAAAAGGAAAAGAAAAACATGTAGGGTGGTACTGCCTTATCCTGCCATTTTTACACCAATTTGTAATATAGTAATATCCTCAATAACACAACGTTCACGTTTTCGCTGAAAAACGATTGGAGATACTTACTAACCGAAACGTTGTGTTAACAAATAAAGACAATGGAAGTCCAAGATTTTAGGGTTACTAAAACCATAACTTTGTCTTTTACACCATTATAGTAATATCCTGCCTTCATGATAATTTTCTTACCTCTTTTTAATAGATAAGGGAAAAACTATAACATCAAAACATGTATACATTTAGGTCTATATATAGGTTTAATATAAGGTCCATAAATCACTCTTTGAAGTCAGTGACGTACAAAACTATTTAAAAGGGATACATGAAGCATAACAAAATGTCTTAGCATGCATGATCGATCCAACATACAGTCGGGCATTGTGCGCGATGTCCAGGCAGATTTTCATTGAACGGCCAAACCCCCATTATCGTTAGACCTTTTAAATCATGCCCTAGCAGTTATAACAGGGGGTTGTGTTAGGAAGATTAAAGATAACGAAAATGAAAAGAAAATTTGGATCCGGGGGATAGACAAAAAAAAACAACATGGAAGCAGGATATTAGTTTCAAAGCTTAGATACCAGGGTTTCCAATGTCTCAAATTGGGACATATGAGTCCAAAAACCGGAAAACCGGGAAAGTTCAAAATATAGAAAAATTTTATTTATAACAATTAAAGTTAAAAATTAAAATAAAATTTTTTTTTAAAAATTAATTTAAATGCCTATATATAAAACAAAACTTTCTTAGGTAGGCAACAAAAAACGTAAAGTTCTCAGGTAAAAAAAAAAAATAGCATGGGAAAAAAAATAATTAATTTAAAAATATTTTTTTATATTTATATTTATCTGATTTGATTTTATTTGAGAGGAACTATTTTCGGGAATAATATAAAGTCAAAAACCCAGAAGAGGTCATATCAAATTAAAATGGTAAAATTTTATGCCTTTAAGATGATGTTAGCCCATTTCGATTTTTTGTCCACTGACGAAAAGAAAATTTTCCCCTTTACTTTTGGTTGTGGGCAGTAACGGAAAAAAAAGAATTAGTATAATTTTTAAAGTTTTCAAAAATTCAAAGCAAGAAATGCTGAAAATAAACTGACCGCTTTTTGTGGGATAAAAAATTATGTTTTCCCGGACCCATATTAAAAATGCTGCCGGACGTGCCCGGGCAAATCCGGACATATGGAAACCCTAAGCATACACTGTTTATACAGTTCACAAATAAAAAATAATTAAAGAAAAATCCAGTTAGCAGTAAATTGGTGATATTTATTTTTTTAGCAATTATAGAAAAAATTAACGGTTGTTTGTTTTATTGTTGTTTAGATCTATATCCACTAATTATGAGAAATTTATTAGATAACAAAACATTCCATATTTCCATCGCTTTCAGACTTGGTCTCCCTGTGTGTGGACAGCACCCCTCATTTTCAAAAATGCTGATATTTATGGCCTATGGGGCTGAAAAAAGGGTTTTTCTAACCTTGATAAGAGCATTTCAAAAAGGCCCGATTTCAGCTAAAAACCCTTTTTGTTTGGGGTTTTAAAGCAAGGGGTGAAACCTTAATTCCTGGAAATATGGAAACCAATTACTTGCACCAAACCCTTTAAAAAATTATCTGGGAAAAAAAAATTTAGTAGGGTGGCTGCCGTCTTGCCGAGAATAGAAAGCATAAAAAAAAATATAAAGAGCTAAGACCTTCTTTTTTTTGTGGGGAAATTTTTTCCGGGGGATGAGGCTAAGGGTTTTTAAAAAAAAAATTTTTTAAAAAAAAAAATTTTGCAAAAATCGAATTTTTATTATTAAAAAAAAATTTGGTTTAGCAGTGAACGAGGTATGCAGCATCGGATGGGAAATTAAAAGACCTGGATTGAAGTTTTTAATTTTAAAAAATGGATTTAGTTTTTATTAAGTAGCAAAGAAAATATTACGAAAAAATGGAAAATGGGGGGTTTTGAATCGTTCAGATATCAATGCTCCGTAAATGCGAATAAAAAAAGTCGGTAACCCCTGCCCCAGCGAATGGGGAAAAAAAACCATGGGACATTGTCAGTTGTGGAAAAAATTTTTTGGGGGAAAGAAGTGGGAAAGCCACGAAGTAGCGAAAGCGGGCGGCTAAACAATTTTTGCATTTTCTAGTCGCGTTTCATACCCCCAATGGCCTGCCGGCAACACTGTTTAACTTTCTTCGGGTAGCAATTCTGATGGCCCCGGGTCCGAGCCCAAATCCATTTGGGGATCAAAATATACATTGAATGGTTCATTTTACCCGGGGAGTATTATCTTTTGTTTTTTAATTTGGTATTTATAACATTATATATTTTTATATTAAAAAAAATTATGTTTATAACTAAATATTATCTTTAAAAGTCTAAAGGATTGGGAAGATATTTTTTTTTGTATATACAGAGTGGGAAAATGTGGAAAAGCTCCACAAAACACGTAAAAAGAATATTACAAGTTTATATAACTTTTTTAAAACCCCCTTTTGAGATATTGGTGTGGGGTTTTAAATGAAAAAAAAAAACCCCGAATTAGATTTAACTTAAAAAAAACCAAGATAGTTGCCTGACTTGAAGGTATATAATAACTTTTAAAAAAACACACATTTCCCAAAAAACCTTATTCAGCATTTCTATTTTTAAAGCTTACTAAATATATCTTTTCTTTTTTTGCCATTATAGGTTACCAATTGTTAAACTGTGTCTGTGCCGACAAAAAATTTTTTATATAAACATTTTTTGATTTATGAACTTACATAATATCAAAAATTTATCCAAACGCCTCTCAAAATTAATCAAAAAAAAATTTAAAAAAAATTTAAAAACATTCTGTGTCGGCTCCTATATTACTAGTACTATTACATTATATCTATAAAACAAATTTTTCATCTACTTTAAGTTCCTATCTAATATCCTTTTTATCCCCTGGGAGAAAAATACAATGTGGTCCAAATTCGTTGCTAGGATTGGAAAACCCCGGAAAAAACCTAATCAGACCATTAACATAACTCTAAACCTATAACCAAATTTTCCAAAAATTTGGGGTGCTGGCAGTGGTTTCGTAAGCATGTGGCTACTTGACTACCTGTGGGAAATAAGTTTTTAAAAATTTTTTTCTAAATTTTGTTCTCTAGTAAAATGTTTTTAATATCATATGTTTACCCCTTTATGTTTTTGGGGTTATTTGAATATTATACAACCATTATTATTTCGTAAATAATGATAGGATTTAAAATAGCATATTTATACTGGTAGCCAATGATTTAACCACAAGGCCCTTTAAAGCCAAATAACGCCATATACCGGCTTCTGTAGATGAAACTGCTAAAAGTTCCTTTTTTGTATCCAACAAATAGTACAATTTTCAAATAATTGAAATAAATAACCTGTTGTACTTTTCGATCGCCCATTTAAACCACCCCAGTCAGCGTCAACAAATCCTTTTAAAAAATTGTTTAAAACCTGCCTTTTTTTTTTAACTTAATATCGGGGGACCCTTTTAAAACCTAAATATTTTTTAATGCTTTCCCCAAAACTTTATTATTTTTATTCAAACCTACTAAAAATGTTGATCACACTTAAGTCAGGTCTTGACATACTTAAAACATTAAACATCCATTTTTACATGGTGATTCACATGCTTCTCGAATTTTAACGCACGAGATCAATTTACTTTCTAAAGGGCTGTTAAGGGGTTTTTAGTCGTCATATTAAATTTATTTAAAAGAGTCTTTACATATGAGCTTTTCGGGTAAATTTTGTCATGATCTCTTGTTTTTTAATTCCCCCAGAAATAACTAATTTCGTTTAAACTACCATTGAAAAGTTTTCATAAAATAGTGTTTAAAATATTCATTTTTAATATTTGTGTGGAATTACAAGATCATCAAATAAAGAAATAAAATTTTTTTGAATATATCACCCTGTCAAAATATAAAGAATCGATCTACAGGAGAATTCTAAACCCTTTTCCTATAAGAGTTTTTTTTCAATTCTTCAAACCAACATAGCAGCCTGTTTTAAACCATAGGGCCTTTTTTAACTTACACACCTTTTTCCCCCGTTTTTTAAACCATTCGGGAACTTTCATGTATATCTCTTTTTTTAATTTTCCATTTAAAAACGCAGTTTTTACATCCATGTGATGAATTAAAGATTTTTGGGGCGCAAAAGCTAAAATAAACCTAAAACTGGAAATTTAGCTAGGGGCAAATGTTTCATTATAATCAATAAGATATTTTTGACTAAAACCCTTTTTTCAACCAGACGAGCTTTATATTTAATTGTTCCAAACCTTTTCATTTTTAAGAAAAAATAAAAGACAACAACTATATTTTTATTATTTGGTTTCTCTACTAAGCCCCCAAAATTATTTATTAAAAGAAATTAATTTTTTTATTAATAGACGCCCCCCCCTTTAAACTATCCCCTTTTTTGAATTTCGTTAAACGAGTTGGGGAATGTTTTAAGATGAGAAAAAAAATAGTTTTAACATCCTCGTTATAAGAAACACGAGGTAAATTTTTAGTTCGCTCACTCTTTCGTAAATCGGATGATGGACGTTTTCCTTGTCTATTTTGAGATGAATATCCACTTTTGGAGTTTTTTTTCGCTACTGATTTTGAGTTACGTCAGAAACATCTTTGGGCACTATCAGATTTACCATCTGATTTAATCTCAGAGCTATGAAACTGTACTACCGATTTTGACAAGTCAGAAAGATCGTTTTGTATAATCTTGGATAACCACTCCCCCTTTTCCCAATTGCTACCGGTTCAGATTTTAAAATTCATCTCATCTACGATAAATCTCTGACTACGATAAACCCCTTTGTTTACATCCCAAAAATTATAACCATTTGGTTCATAACCTACCAATATACCTTTCCAGGGGTTTTTTATCAAATTTGGTTTTATAGTTTTATTTGAAAGACGTTGAACCAAAAAATTTTAAATATTTAATTTTTGGTTTTTTTTTGCCCATTTCAATGGTGTTTTACTTTGCTTGAGCCCCCTTTTGGTGTTATATTGATTAAATAGGTTTTAGTTAAAACTGCTTCAAAAAAACACTTTACGGTTTTGATTTGATTAACGTAGGGGGCCCTTTGTATTGTTCTAACCATACGCCTGATACACCATTTAATTTGGGGGGTTGTGGAACAGCCGATGATAATTATGCCCTTCTCCTAAAAAACCTTCATCTCAGCAAACAAGAGCCCCCATCACAATAAATATTAACGATTTTAAATTAAAATGAGCCTCACTTTTTGCTAAAAATCTTTAAACATTGGGAAAAACTGATTTATTTCTAATTTTAAAAAGTTGAGAATAGTGAAAACTTAACAAAAAAACATAGTAATTTTTATTATTAACTGTTGGGGTTAATAGGTCCAACACATCAGAATGAAATAAAAAAGGCCTGTTAAATAATTTTTTCTTCTGTTTTTTAAAGGGCAACCGGGTTTTTCCACTTATACAAGCCCCACATAAACTTTTAAAGGTGTAATATGATCCAAAAGACCTACATCTTGAATATTTGTTTTTTTTTTAAACCATAAACTTTTTTTTAAGCAAAAACAATTGAAAAAAATTTTTTGATGGTTACCTTGCATTACCACCTTCCCCCGTTTGGGGGTTATTTCAACGCGTTTTGCGTTAAAGATGACAGAAACCCCGCGCTTTATTTTTTTTGAAAGAAGTTTTGGGGAAACGGGGGAATAAAGCACATCTTCAAAGTTTTTTAATCCGACTGCAGACATTTAAACATCGGGTTTTTTGCGAAAAAACGTCCTTTTTTCCCCCGAGAATTTTTTGGGGGTTTTTAATTTTTTAAAAAATTTAATGATCACCGTTTATAATGTGATCTGGGCACCAACAAATGAAGGGGATCTTTTCCTTAGATTGGGGGTTTGAGTATTTGCATAAAAAAAAATTTGGTTTCCCGGATAAAAAAGATTTGATGGATGGGTGAACAGTCGAATAGTTTATTCCTTGGGTTCATTTTATTATCTGGATTTTTTTAAAAGAAAAAAACTTTAAAAAAAGCCCTTTTTTCCCCCAATGATGACATTTTACCCAAACCCTTTTTTTTGTACTTTAAATCTGTTTTTATTGAATTTTTAAAGGGTTATTTTTTTAAAGTTAGATATTTCACCAGCTGTTTTTGCTGGTAACTGAATTTTCTTTTCGTTAAAAGTACCTTTTCTGGTATCCCGTTTTTTTAAGTTTAATCAGATCAAAAGTCTCGCTTCACAAAAAAAACTTAAATTTTGAAAGTGTTTCAATTGCTGTAATCCCCCACAAAGAATTTAAGGGTAAGTAAAATGTGATATTTTTTTGGTCCCCCCAAGTTTCCCCCTGCTAATAGCTCTCCTATCAGTTCCTCAAAAAAAAAAAAAGTTTGATGGGGGATTCTATGTATTTTTTAACTTAACAATTTCTTTTTTTAAGCCAACTGGAACTACACTTTTCGTTCAAAAAAGGATCCAAACTTTCCAAAATTTCTGTTTTGCAAACCAAGGAAAGGTCACAGGTAATCCACTATGACACTTTTGCAATGCGCTTCACCTTTCCCAATCGTCATTTAAAAGGGGAAAGGACTATTTCAATCACTTTAATTATTCCCCAAAAAAAGCTTTTTTCAAATTTCCACACACTGTATTTTTTTTCCAAGGGGTAAGTTTTTTTTACCCGATTTTCCATTGTACAAAATTTATGCCAACACTAATTTTACACAAAAATCGTCACTGTCACTATTTCCCGAATTACAATATCGTAATAAAAATTTTGGGGACCCCCATAACCTGTAAAGAGTGATAAATAAAAACACCCCAATTGATTTAACTTTAAGAAAACTTTATTACGATAGTTGCCTGACTTGGGGAAAGGATATCAAAAAATAACTGTTGAAAAACACAGTTTAAAACCTTTTTTTAGCATTTCTATTTTTAAAGCTTACTAAATAATTTACTTGTATGTTTTGCCAATAGGGGTTTTTGGGGAAATTTAAAAAAACAAACGTTCGGGGCCATTATACTTGTATATAAACATTTTGATTGATTTATGAATTAATAAACAAAATATTATCCAAAATTGGTCAAAAGAGTTTAATGGGGAAAAGTTTTAGGGAGGGGGGGCCATTCCCAAAACAGAAAAAATTTTGGGTGCCCCCCAAAATTTTCCAAAAGTCGTTAAAATCGTTAAAGGGGAAAAGGATTCTGCGCCCTTTAAAGGTAATTAGCTTCCCCCGCCGTTATGGCCCTGGTCTTGAAAAAAAAATTAAGTCTTTGGGGTGGGAAAAACCCCCCTTTCCCTTCCCTCCCTTGGGCCACGATGATTGAAGAAGTGTTGTGAATAGGCTGTTTGCCACCCCTTTAAAAAAAAACTTTAAATTGGATTATCCTATGGAAAAAATTAAAGAAGAATATTTTTTTTTAATATAAAGTAAAAATGATTTATTGCAAAATATACGTATTAAAATTCAAATTTTTAAAAAAATTCAGCACTGGAACCCCTTAAAGGTTACAACTTTTGGCGTCACTTGAAGAAAATAAATGTCCCGTCCAAGCTTTTTGGGTTTTCAGGTGTTATTTTGGGGCTTTTTAATATCTAAAAAACCGTTTTTGACCATTTTTATAAAAACATATTTCAAGTAACATAATTATCGTTTGACCCAAAAAGGAAAAAATTTTTGCAAGCCGATAACAGAAACCACCTGAGATAGACGTTTTTGATTTTGCGTTTTTTTAAAAAAGCTGACTACTATGCTGTAGAACCCAAAAAAAAAAGTTGTAAATACCAAAAAATTATTTATTTTCTTTTTCATCATTCAGAATTTTCAAAATCTTTTTAGGTTTTTTATGGAATTGAAATATAAGGAGACCATTTTTATGGGAGAGAATTAAAAAAGTGTCCAGCTGTAAAGTAAATAAAGTTTATCCACTCAATAACTTTAAAATTTCGACTTACCGTTTTAACTACTGTTATAGCAGTTTTTTCCCCCCACCATTCTAACCGTGTTTAACCGACTATGCTTGCAAAACGAAACGGTTAATTCAATTTTTACAACTAATCGTTTAAACACTTTTAAGTTTAAATTTAAATGAAGGTCTTTGGGGTACGAAATAAGTCGAAAAGATAATAAATAAACCAAATTTTTCATTTAATAAGATATTAGCTGTTTTCAAGTCAACTATAACAAGTAAATGTTTCCTTTATGATTTAAATATAATTGCATAATTCATCCATTTGGAAATTAACTAAGAAACCAAAAATTTGCAATCCAAAGAGTTGTTAAACCAAAGCAAAAAAACATCACAGAACCAAAACAATAGAAAGCGGAATCCTCCATTATTTTAAATTTAAACTTGACATAACCATTATTAACGCTCCTCCTGACCAGTGGCGATAGCGGGTAGATACTGGGTACAAAGTAGACGTAGATCCCGACGTCAGAACACCTTCCCCTACGTTACCGCTTCTCGCGAAAATAAACCGGTATGTTAACTGTCCTAACAATGTTCAACGCGGTATGTCGCCAAAATTTGATGTTTATGAAGTTGACATTATGCTGGGGTGGCGCCACCCTAATTTAACGACATTTCAAAGACACTTTCAACAAAGAGATGGCGATCCTTATCTCTAAAGGGTTTATACGTTAAGGTTTATAAAGTCTAAAGATATATTTGTTGTATATAAATCGGTAGGTATTTAAAGAAATATTTGATACTTACATAAAAGTGATCAACATAAAAATTTGATTGCGATACCAAGCTTTTTGGGATTCCTTAGCTTGTAACCATTTTTTTCGCCTTTTAGGATTTGTTGGGACAGATATAAACAGTTTTTGTGGTGTTTTCAGAGAAGTATATTTATTTTGGCCCTAAACACCATTTATATACCATTTAAGCCAATAAATTGAGAAATTATTAACAAAATTCACGTAGTTGCACTCGTTGTTAACTTGTTTACTTGCCTATGACGTCACGCGAAACATGTCGACGCCATTAAAAGACAGCGTTTTAGCGGAATTTATAATTTCAATTTTAACATTAAATTTTTATTGAAAATACAGCAGATTTTCCAGAAATATAAAATGTATTAGATATATTTGTTAGGTACCAAAAAATAATTTAAAACGATTTTTTAAAATCAGTCAAATAGCCCATTAGGTACTTGTGCAAGAACGGAGCTGTGACATTGTTGACTCCCTTTATTTACGCCCTGTATCGATAAGAGTTTTGGACACGTTTTTACAAACGTTTAAGTATTGACTAAAAATGAAGTATCATAATATTAATTAAAAATTTGTTTCATTTTATAAAAAAAATAATTACTTGGTGTGAAAAGTGAAAAGCTGAAAAATAAAAAAAAGTAGTTTATCGACAGGGAAAAAAGGCTTTCCTAGAAAAAAATAGAACTAAAAACAAAAAAGTAATGTTTCCGCCCGGGATCGAACCGGGGACCTTCCGCGTGTTAGGCGGATGTGATAACCACTACACCACGGAAACTATGAAAAATGTTGTGTGGTAGTAGTTTAAATGGCGCCATGCGATCAATAATCAATATCTAATATTTCAGCATTTGTTAAAAATATTAACCTTGTTTTTAAAATTTCCATTTACAGATACCCAGAAACCAGAAGCATTTTGGAAGTAGATAACGATTATCAATGGGCGCGTGTAACATAGTAGGTAACTGTTTATTATGGATAAAGAGTGAGCTGACGATCGGATTTCATCTAATTTACGTAATTCTTTGTGTTATTGTGATCCTTTCATTATACTGAAATTTAAAAATATGCCCTTTTTTATAGTTTAATGCTAAATACTATTCGTGTGAAGACGGGAAACCAAATTAAAAAAGTAAATAGTGTTTTTGTGGCGCCATCTCTATTACCAGCTATTAAAACTATGTTGTAAGTTTAGAGGAAACTGTAATTTTAATACTATAGCCATCTTTAAACGATAAGCCAAATTTACAATAAAAGTCGATCATTGGATCAGGTCTCGACTATGTTTTAATTTCTAATTTCTGTCACTTTACAACAGAGTCGAGAAGTAAGGAAATTTTCAATCAGTCAAATTTCGTTCGCGAAGTTAGATTGTATGTGAAAGTGCCTTGTTTTACACGAATTTCGAGGATTTTTTACGGTTTTTTGACGCCATGGCCGACGAAATAAACGAAAACGGACATCCTGAAAATGGAGACGTACCTGAAATTGAGCTTATTATCCGGGTAAGTTTGTTTTTATCTCGATATTTAAGTTAGTTACACAGGGCGTGACTAACAAGTGCGAAAGTCCTTTTTTTAACGAATTTTATTAAAGCTCTGTGGCTTTAAACCGGACTCACAAAAGTAACGCTTAAAAAATAGTTTAGTTCATGGGTTTTACCTTATATAACTCATTTTTTCATCTTTTAATGCCATTAGGCTAGGTGCATGACCTTGGGAACTTCTACCAAACATGCAATATTCCAAAAGTTCTATTTTTATTCATGATAAATATTCTTAGCGTCCGGAATTTCACATCGGATAATAATTGATGCATTCGGTTTTTTTTTAATATTTGACCATTTCTAAGTCATACCGGATTTTTGTAAATGCTTCAAATTCCAAACTTTTAACCACCTGTTCAAAATGCTAAAACCAAAAATTTGTAAGGGCTGAGGTAATTGTCTTGTAAACCGACCATTGGGCGACCAAATAACCAACCAAATGAATACAAAGTATTAAAAATTATTAAAATTTTGTTAATAACTTCTACGTAGGGAGAATTTAGACAAATTCAAAAGCCCTTAGTTCTGGTTGGTCATAGTTAGTTAAAGTAGCTTTTTATTTTCCCAAGTTATATTTCAGACGTGATAAATCACTGAAAGTAGGAACAGTAAACTTTCCAACCATTAGAGACAGAGAAAGGAACCTACCTGTTTTTGGTGTACGAAACGAGATGTCGAAAACTGAATAATTAATTTTGGTAATTTTTTTTCTTATTGGGCCCACAGCCGATTTTATTTAAAATTTAGTATAAAAAGTTTTTGGGCGCTGATTTTGAATCTGAAGTCAAATTTTTTGTCAAACACTTCTAGTTTTTAAGTTATATCACCTTACTTGGACCTTACCTCAAAAAAGCCCAAACTTTTAGAAAATTTCCTCCTTCTTAAAAAGTGGTCACAGCCACACTGAATGATTTAATGGTAAAACATTTATTATTTACTAGGATACATGTATTTTTACATTTCTTTAGTCGTTATTTTTAACAAAAAACACAAACAAAATATTTTTACTTTTAAAAAAGTAACAAAAGTATTCATTGATTTTTAGGCCGTGATACAACTTGGGAAACAATTAGAAAGCGTCTACTTTTTAAATTTTAATTGTGTCAAAAAATGGAGTTCAAATTTGTTTGTGTTTAAAAAAGAGGATGTTGTCAATTACCTATTTAATATATACCTCATCAACAAATTTAAATTTAGGGAAATGCGCCCCTGCCTTATTTGTATGAATAGGTATTTAACTTCTAAATAAAAATATCTTGCAATATAACTGCAGGAGTTCTTATGCACCTTTATCATATTGCACCTTTTACAAAAGATTAAAATAATCCTTTACTTGAATTAAATACTTTTTATGAAATTTTCCAATTTCTCTATTAACCCTTAATAGCTACCCACCCAAAAATGCACAATTGCCACTAGGTCAAATTGACCCACAACTTAAGACGCAAACAAAAACACTAAATAAATGGAAAAGGTTACTATATTTAAAAACTCTTAAAAACTAGACTTTAACAATATTGCTGATAAAAGAATAGCATTTAAACAATCTGGGCACACACTTCTGGCACATTGGCGACAAACCGGTTTTTGCTACAGTTGTGGCATGATGTACTTGTTTTATGGTCCTTTGTGAAGGACAGAAGGCGCATGTTTTCTTTAGAGGATGAAGTTGGTTGAACAGGTGCTACTTCTAGCTTCCAGAGTAACTCCTAAGATATCTGCTGTCAAACTTCTCAACTTTTGTGGTGTATTTTTACATTATAAATGCGTGACTTCATATAAGGCTGACACAAGCTATGGGCCAAATTTTGTAAAAATATCTTTTCTCTATTTCTTTTCCAGAGCAAGAAAATTGGTATAAAACTCTACTGTTAATACCCGCAACATTTATTATCATATGAAACAGCGCCATAGGTCAACGGCGAGTTTTTCTAGAAGTAGAATAATTTGAACATTTTTGTAAGCGAATCGACATCAGCTTTTGTGTCATTATAGAATAAAACAATATCTGGTTTTTTTGTTGTATTATCTACCAATTTTCCAGTATGCATACTTGATATTAATATTACTGCCTTATTTTCTTTTGGAACAAATGACACAAGTGTTTTATCTGACGTAAAGCAAAATTCTGATGACAATATTGGACGAGATCTTGATGGTAGTAGTTCAGAGGAATAAAACGTTTATTTTTCTTTAAAGTACCAACAAATGTTAGGCCTATCTTTTCAGCTCATCAACAAGCTCCACAGAGGAGTACCAGTTATCACCGGTTATATTTCTATTTGTTCTAGCTACTGGAGTAGCCAAACGGAGCACTACTTGTGTTGATGTGATAATTTGCTGTTGGTATTTTTCATATTCTTCCAGAGTAAACTTCTGCATTAACTGAATAATGAGTTTTGGAGTCGGCAAGAACCTGTACTTTAAGACCATATTTTGCAGGCTTGCTTGAAATGTACATCCTAAATCCACATCGTCCCCTAAAAGGAACCAACATCTCGTCCACAGTGAGGTACTCTCCAGGAGAAAAATTTTCTTTGCAATTCTGAACAAAAAGGTCAAAAACTCTGGATATTGTGCCAGCTTATTCTCTTTTATTCTGTCCTTTCTGGTCTCTGGATTGTCAAATCGAAGGCAACATATAGAAAAGAAAATCTTGCTAAAGGCATGGTGCACTAAATATATCACGCCCGTTCCATCTGTTGCCCAGAGGGATCTCAGATCCTCATGGCCAGATTTATATACTCCCAAAAATATAAAAGCCCAAAAAGGCCTCCATTTCAAGTTTTCCAGTTTCACCTATAAATGAAGCCCGAAACTCATATATATCTGCTATTTTTTCGTTTTTTGAATTTACCATATCGATTCTGAACAGATCTAATTTTTTGGTTAGTGTAAAACAAAATTTCTTCTATTATATTATCTGTTATTATAATCTCCAGGTTTCTAAAACAGACTTTGGTTTGTTTTGTTTAGCAGGCCCTTTTTTAGTCCAGGTAAAATTTTTATAATGTTTTTGCTGCAGTCTTAGTTCTTATCGGTGCATGGGGATAGCCCACTTGGTTTTATCCTTTCCATAAAATGCACTTTACCTTTTTTGTTTTTCTTCCGTTGGCAGATCATCTTCATCTGACTCTGACGTTTTTTCATCATAGAAACCTCTCACAGGTTCCCACTCCTGTTCACTATCAGACTCATGGTCACTTTTTTCTTTTTCCCGTCAGCTTCTTCCTGATCACTTTGATTCCAAAATAAAAAATATTTACAATGCACTACGTCTGTCTTCTTTATTTTTTTTCTTTTCCGGTCTCATCGTTTTTCTTCCTCCCAAAATTTTTTCACTTTCGATGATCTGCTCCAATTTTTTTTTCAGAAAGGCTCTGTTCATTTTTTCTTTTTTGAAAAAGAATATTTTAATTAATGATTTAAAACAGTTAATTATGTTTCTATTAAGATGTAAACCAAAAAAAAACGAATATTTACCTTTGAAGAACAGTAAACTCATTAACTAAACCAGCCACCGTAATATAAAATATAAACTTTTTTAAATACCCACGGGTCAATTTGACCCAGAGTTACTTGTTGCCGGCCTACGAGATCCACTGGCACAGCGAAACAACGATGTACACTTTACTCGTACGCTGCTGTTAGAATACTGAAGGTCGGCCGCTTCCGCGCATGGTTCTTATAAATGCAACTCGAGCGGGCAAAATCATTGTCATTTTGACCGTGGGTAGCTATTAAGGGTTAAATATATTATTATTATTTTTTTACATTTAATGCTGGGAAAACAATTTAAATTTTAAATATGGCGCCTTTCATTTTCACCAACTTATCTGTTGTAAAATTCCTAGATAATTTCGGTGATTGTTTTTGAATATAAAAATAAAATTTTTGTATGTTTTTTTAGTAGCACTAATAAGTAAATAATTAGGGCAATGAGTTTATCCTATAAAATAAAATCATAAATCATTCAGTTTGGCTGTGACGAGGTTTAAGAAGGAGGAATTTTAGGAAAATTTGTGCATTTTTGAGGTTAGGTCCGAGTAGGGTGTTATAACTTAGAAGTGTCCGACAAAATCTGACTTCAGATTCGTAAAAAACGCACCAAAAACCCATGTAGACTAAATTTTAATAAAATCGGTTGTGGGCCCGATAAGTAAAAAATTACCTTAATATTGTGTATGAAATAAGAATATTTGGGGGAAATTTTTAAGGTATACAAAACGAAAGTGTTCAAAACAAGAATAAATCGTCAGCTGTGCACTGTAGTTGATCATACATTTTTAATGATATAGCTACATTTGACCAATGTCAGCACTGCGTCTGAGACTGTCTCAAAGTATACCGTGTTAGCTCTTGCCTTCATTTATGGATTATACCTGCCGACAGCAATAAAACTGCTGATCGGTAGGTATTAAAGAACAGAACATTAGGGACGGACTTTAATAATATAAAGATTTATAATTTATTGTTTATTTAGTAAGTATAATCTTAAAATTACATTAAGAAATTAAATATATGCAAAGTTTTAATAAATTTATAACTGCATTATCTATACATAATTACATTTTTAATCTAAATCTAATTCTGTTTCACTATCAGAGTCATCATTGAGATAAATTACAATAGGTTTTATGTTGTTTTGGATAGAAATGTAAGAGCCCTTAATTTTTATAATGTGCTGTAATGAATTTTTCCAGCTCTCAAGTGGTATGTTAGTTATTAAATTTTTTATCAAATTTATAACACTGGGACTTAAAGTAGGTGTACCATTTTCTGCTCTGATCTTTGATTTTACTTGGTTCCACAAATGCTCTATGGGGTTAAACATACATACGGGGGAAGCCGCAAAAAAGTATGTCCAGCCTGTTCAGCCAAATTATCACATCATCATTTTAATTGCATATGAATTTAGGACTTCCAAAATATGCGTTTTTTTGTAACTGAATTCAAAATAAATATCATTTTCTAACAAATATTCCTGGATTTCAGTTTTTAAACTTGATGAAGCTGGTGCTTTGTGTAGCAGACGGCTGTGGTAGCTTGCGTTATCCATGACAATAACACTTGTTTGGAATATTTTTTAAAAGATAATTTTGAAACCAGTTTTCAAAAAGTTCTGCACTTGTAATCTCATGATAATCCAAGCTAGAATCCTTAATATTCTTTGCAGACAACAGCAAGCAGTTTGGGACAAATCCGTCTTCTAAACCAGCGTGTATTATGGTAATGCGTTTTCCTTTATTTGAAGGTGCTTTCGTTTAGACAGTTTTGACTGGAAACAACTTTATGGAGGGTGGCACGGCTAATATTTATATTGGTTTCGTCTTCGTCTAGCTTCTTTTTCAGTTTATCCAGGGTAGGAATAACTCCGCTTTCATAAAGACAAAATATTTTTCTTCTTATTAGGTCCTGATCACTATTGTCTATACGGTGAGATTGAAAATCACTAGGTTTTTTTCTTTTGTTCAATTCTTCGCTAATAATAATATCCCTTATCGATGAGATTGCAGTTTTTGTAAGTAAACAGGTTTCTTTTAAAGCTTCTTGTTTAATTAGACCTCTACTGATTAAAGTTTCATACACATTTTTCACAACCTGTTTTGCATCTAATGACAAATAATTTCGACGCGACATAGTTATATTCTCGTAAAACCACATTTGTTGAAACGCACAGTAAAAACGGTTATTCAACACTGCCAAAATATTAGCCAAAATATTTATATGCCTAATGGTTAATACTCAAGAAATACCTGGCCCACCCCTGCCCTTATGAGCAAATGGGTTTACCCAATAACAGTAGGTAATAAAATCGTTAAAGGTTTATTGGGATATGGTCCGTCAAAAGCCATAACGATATACTTTGAGACAGACTATACCCGGTGGTTAATCCCACATCTTTATATATCTTTTGCTCGTATATCGTAATATAGCGAGGCTGTGAAGTCAGTGATCGATAGAATAATCTATGAACAGAACACCGGGTCGGTATTCTAAGACTACTTTGATCTATTACTATATGTACTACACCTACATACGGATGTAATTAAGAATCTCTTTTTTACATTGATTAAAAAGAAACGTTATTCGTCATGGCTATAAACAACAAGTTCCTTTTTTCAATGACGATACAAGTACATAATCCAACTCGTTATGTTTTTGAATAGATAAAGATGTGTATATGCGTAAGGTTGTCTTCAATTTGACATTAATTGTTATTGCTTACCTACTTTGATTAGGAAAACAGGATTTTAAAATAGAACTTGCGTCAAAAGATAAACAAAATCAACAACTTTAACAAATTTGTTGGAGTAGAAATATAAATTAAAAATGTTTAGCTGTTATAGGTGTAATATTCTTATGGATAAGTAGTTTTTAAAGAATAAAATTAATTTTATTATTATTTTTTTAATAATTAAAAAGGCACTTTGCACTTTTTTGTTATTTAAAAATAACCTAGTATTTTTTTAAAATGCATAGAATGACTTGGAATTTGACGGTAGGTAGGGAATAGCCCAAGGACCAAAACTATATCATCCCGAAGGGCGTCTTTACCCGGGGGGAGTTCCCAAAACCACCCCGTCGGTGAAATGAGTTCTAACAAAAATGTTTATTCTTTTTTTGTAAAGGGAACTGTCGACTTATTCTGGTTAAAAGTCGGAGTTTTTCGTCGATAAAATCAACTTTTTTAAATTTAGTTTTTGCAGATAGCCCCATGAGTGATTTTATCAAAAAATAACGCAAAATTTACGATTTTTCGAAAAAAACTAGTAATAATTTTTTAAAGGGCTTTAAAGCCCTTTTTTTTTTAAAAAAAGGTATGTATCATAAAAATTGAGTGAGAAATTACTACTTTTTTAACTATGTGAGTCAAATTTTACTCAACTTAAGCTTTAAGGTATAATTTTATAGGTTTTAGCAATAAAGGGTGGTTTTCACCCCTAAAAAATAAAGAGCGACTACCGGCATAATATAGATTTTGAAGAAGAAGGGAAGTTTAGCTTAATCTCAAATTTTCGTGCAAATCTATGCATTTTGAAAAAAATGCCAGGTTTTGCACTTTTTTCAGCTTCATTTTCTGGACTATAAAGGATTTGGACGTTTCCTTTCGAGGAGTTGCGAACGTTTGCGCAAGTTAAATAAGATTTGATGGCAGTTCAATCCTTATCTTGCATAGGAAAACTGGTCTGTGCATTTGGATCTCGCTGCTCTCGTTCTATTATAAAAGTCCAGACCTGACCGTAGTATTCATTGCGCAAGATCCAAAAGGCCTTTTCCCCTATACCCGTTTACCATTTTTGCCCTGCATGAGTGGATAAAATTGTATGGGTACAGTACAGTACGGTACAGTACGGGCCTTCCATTTCCAGTTTTTCTATTCTGTATTTCAATCACGACCTTGTCTTCTAAAAAATGAAGGTCTGTTGTTTTCATATTGTATAATTCATCCGATCGGCAGGCGCCTGAGACACCAATAACCAGGCACCTTTCAAATATAAAAATAAATTAATATAGAAATGGTCAACCTTTTGCCTAAAATACCTTTGAACAAGAAATTCCATTTGGGGGCTTGTTCCAAAAAGTTTCAATATTTTCCTTAGACAGTGTGTTCGATTTTTTTGGGTTGTATCCTTTATTTTGCCTTTTAAAAATGCCAATAACTGCGTGTTTAGATACTAGTCTACTTTTTTCTAATTGATAGAGTGGTCCTCAGCATGGAGTATACTGGGCAAAGCGTTGATATCTTCTTTGTCTTGCACATTCGCTAAAATAAGCCAGTAACGCCGATTCAGATCCAGGATTTTTAACTTGGTTTTCCTTACAACCCTTCTTTAAACGTATCATATGCCTTTTTCATATCTCGGGGGGTTTTTTGTTAGAAGAATTTCTTTCCGTATTTTTGCTGCTTTTCGAATTTCTGGTGGAGTAGCCGCAAACTTAAATTTCATCTGATAACATTTTTTTTTGGATTTGCGAAATTAAACAAATTACTATTCAAATTTAAAGCGCTATCTTACACTGTATGTATTGACAACCCCTTACCATGACAACGATACAAATTAGAAGCACGGCGCCTAAAAAATTATTACCGACCAAATTTTTTATAATTTAAATTTTAAAAAAATAGAAAAAAGAATAAAGTTTTAAATAAAATAGATACAAACCCGTGGGTCTCGAGTATAGTAGACTGGGCCGGCCCCGGTCTACTATCCAATTTTCTCGACAGAAATGAAACACTTTCCACCCCCGGGTAAGAATATACCTTAAAAAGGCCCGTTAAGAATTTTAAAAGCTTGATAATTTTAGCTGTTTTTCCGACTTTTCTCGGCGAAAAATGGACCAATAAGGATTAGCAAAAAACCATTTTGATTATTTTCGTTTCCTTACGAAAGTCCTATGGACTGCATTGCGATTAAATTGTAATTTAATTAAAATTACATATATTATTGTTTATTTACTAAAGAAAATGGGCATTTTTGACAGTTTTTCTTGTATAAAAACAGGAAATGCTAACTTTTGTACAGATTTTGGTTTTTTAGGTTTTATGCACTTTTTTTTTGAAGATGGTACTGGTGGTTTCCTGCTAACTTTTATTTACCAAAACAGCTTCTATTTTGTTCTGTAAACTGTATACTAAACGTGTTTTTGATTTAATAGTTATTTATGATATAAGTGTTAAAAGTACAATATTAAGGCACCAATGTGTGAAGTGCAGAATGAGCGAAGTGAGTTCTGCAACTCACATGAGTCCCTTAAAACGTACTTTTAACACAAATATCATACAATATTTTTTCTACAAACGCAATAATGCAGTTAAAAATTAAATTATTCAAAAATTGGAAGATATATTTTTACATAGCATCGTATATAAAAATTATTAAAGTTGGCATTTATTAATGAATTCTAACAACCGTTGTTGATGCTGGTTCAATCCATTTTAACTACGGAGAATGCTAAAACTTTTAACACTAGTGCTTTAAAATGTTTTTAAGGCATCTAAATAGTGTTAAAAATTGAATTTTTAACACGTTTGCAGAAAAAATACTTTTATTCAAGATGCTTATTTGGATTTTATAAACTGCTTTTATTTTAAATTTACAATTTAATTAATTTATTTGTAAATTGATAAATCATCAAAGCATTAGATCATCTCTCCGGTTTAACGCAAAATCTTTGTATTTTCTAATGACTGTTTAAATATTTACCATTGTGGGTGCGACTTTATCATCTAAATGCCTTAAGCTAAATATGTATTTTGGAACGCCCAGTTTATAGAAATTCGCACGCCCGTTATTAACTTTCGTTAAAACCTTACCTACCTATTTTATCAAAAAGTTCATTTATTTACCCGTCGAAAGGTTAGGTACCTTCAAGGGTACCATTCTTTAAAATGCCAGATGATTATTTAATCTATTGTTTAATTCCGTGATTGTTGTATCTAAAAATTTTTGTGTGTTTTCGTAACTTTTTTATCGTATCGTAAAATAATATTGGACCTAGTTTGGCATTTTTTTAATTTTATAGAACCAAGGACTAATATTATTCTAACAGAACCCGTCATCTCTTACGGCTTCTCGAAATTTCGTTTTTTTAACCCGTCATTGATTTTATGTCGGGATAAGAAAAAATATAGGAGATGAAGCAAAAAGTTTAATGCAAAAATTAATTGACTAATTCCAGTCTTTACTATATTTCATTTCATTTTTTCATATTTCACATATTCCGTAGTACTTGATTGTTTTTTTAAAGCTGTCATGGCTAACTATTGATAAAACTTAAGAGCCTTATAGCAGACTATGGCATTTTTGCAATAGAAAAATGTATATTGCCAATATTTCAAAAACTAAAATTTTTGGAATAAGCAACTTTTCACAAAATTGCTCTTATCTTTAATTTTAAATAAGATAAAAGTATAAAATTTGGGGGTTTTTTAAATGCCCTGTATAAACAAAATATTATAAAAATCTCTTGAAGTAGGTTCTTTTCAATAAGAAATCTTATTAAAATTAAATAATGAAGGCATCTTTAGGTTTGATAATTATTTTAGAATCCGCAAACGTCATTTTTTATATAAAATTTAAAATATGTCAAAAACGTAAGACTTGTATAGGGATTATACGTGTGTCCCAGGAGAGAATTTATACGTAAAATGACAAAAATTTTGGGGTTGAAATTGACGTTTCATCCAGCCTAAAAAAAAATTAAATTTAGCTATTTTTTTTTTAAACAGCAAAGCCTGATACGAATTTTTTAATTTTATGAGTAGGTAAAAAATAGTATTTATAGGGATAAAAGTTTAGAAAAGTTGTTTAGAATGAATATGCCGACATTTACCAGGCCTACTTTGATTTTACGTTTTGTTTACCAATTAATTTTATTCATATTATAATAAAATAATTTAAACGTAAAAATCAAAGTAGGCCTATGGTTATGAAATTCGTTTTTCGGGCATAATTTTGCATTCTAAACAAGTTTTTCATAAACTTTAAATCTTGCCTAGAAATACTACTTTTTCCTACTCATAAAATTTAAAAATCTTGTATCAAGGCATGCTTGATTTTTAAAAAATAAAAATATGCTAAATTTTATTTTTTAATCAAACAGGGCTGGATGCTAAACGGTCACCTCAACTCCAAAATGTTTTGTCATTTTTACGTATAAATTCGCTCATCCTGGGACACACTGTATATGAAATATGTCTAGAATTTTAGGTAAAATCAAAAGATGCAATAATATATAGGGTGTTCCATTTAAATTAAGAAAGTTGATGCGATCATGTTAAAATATAAATTAAAATAAAAAACTTATACCGGGTGTTGCTCCGTCGAGCGGGACATAGGGAATCCCATGTAAATTTTGAAGTGGTCCAATATTGGCTCCCTAATTATTTTAGAAGAAAATATTATAAGGATTTTTTAAAGAGCACGAAAAGTTGTACCCAGTGTACAAATTTCAGCTCTTCTCAGTCCGCCAGCTAAGAGATAAATGCTAAAATAAGTTACGAATCTCCTATCTTCTTACGCGCCCTGTATTATTAGAAGTTTATAATAAAATACCAGAAAAATTATTTAACCTCTTACTCTCAAGTTGTCAGATCAATGTCACATCATTTTTAAATAATGAACTACTCAAATCAAGAAAAAATCACTATTATAAAATGGTTTTATCAGGAAAATAGTTATCGAAGAGTAGCGGACATGTTTGCAGCCTATTTTCCCAATAGACCAATACCAAGTACCTAAATCGACAATAGAACGGACGATAAAAAAAATTGAAACTACAGGCACAGTAATCAATAATTGCACATGTGAAGAAAATCGACGTGAAAATCAGAGACAAATTATACAAAACGAGAGGGATTTACACGTGATACTTTGTGTAGAGGAGGCCGAAGGAAACATTAGCACGAGACAACTGGAGGACATTACTGGACAAGACTACACCATAATATCTCGATTTTAAAAAAAATGTAAATGCCACGCTTACAAGTACGAAAGACACCAAGAATTAAGAGACGGAGACGAAATACGACGACAGGAATTTTGCTTTGAGATGATGGAGAGGACAAACACTGACAGAGGTTTTTTACAAAATATTTGCTTTACTGACGAATGCACTTTTACATTGAACAATGAACCCAACATTCAAAATTGCCGTTACTGGAGTAACGAAAACCAAAATCGATTTGTTGAGACAAGGACTCAATATCCACAAAAAAATTATGTTTTGGCGGGAATTTTCGGCCACCATATCCTTGGACCATTTTTCCTTGACCGAAATTTGAATGCGGAGTACTTTCAGGAACTTTTAGAGGAACAAATTTTGCCTGCTTTGAACAACCTTGCTTGTGAAAATGAAGAGATTTGGTATCAAATGGATGGCTGCCCAGCACACAGTACCAGAGCTGTGCGCGAATACTTGAACAACGCATTTAATAACGACATCATAGGCCCGAACCACGCAATATCTTGGCCAACCAGGTCTCCGGATCTTTCTCCAAACGATTTTTTTCTATAGGGACATTTAAAAACTAAGCTTTATACCAATAAAAAATATGAAAATTTAGACCAGCTAAGGAATGCTATTTCCGCTGAATGTGCCAGAATATCGATGTACCAACTAGCCAACGTAAGAAATGAGTTTTTATAATCGTTTGGGTTATTGTCTGGCAGTTAATGGAGGAATATTTAAGCATTTGATTAAATCCTGATATTTTCGTCATAAATTAATTTCTAAATGTAGACAAATTTGTTTTATTGTCTTGCGTAACTGTGAGTGCATGTGTTGGAATTAGCTGTAAACTAAAATGAAATGCGAGGATTTTTTTTGAAATTCCCGTATAAAATTGTTCAGTTTTGGCAATGACATTATAAATTAATGATCTAAATTGTCACTGAAAAATCGATATGATGTTTTTATTATTGATTTCTAGAGTACAGGGTGCATAATGAGATACTACGTGGCAGAAGTAATTAAGCAGTTTACTCTTTACTGGTTGGTTGAAAAATGCTCAAATTTTCATTTTGGGTGGAACTTATTGTGCTCTGCAATAACTCCTAATAGCATTTTTTTCTAAAATAATTAGGGGAGCCAATATTTGACTACTTCAAAATTTACATGGGATTCCCTATGTCCCTCTCGGCGGAGCAACACCCGATATATGGAACTTTTTTCTGTATCATGTATATTTTATAGGATAAGGTAGTGTCCCAAGATAAACGGGCCACCCTGTACGTCGATATTGATTTTTCTTCTAAAAATATAGTACCTTTATTTTTTGTACAACAAATTTTTATTAGTATTGATACATTTCAATAAAAATTTGTAATTATTTTTTTTAACGTTTCTTTTAGTTTTAAAGTTAAGAAAATTATTTTTCTACAACCATAAATAAATCGAGACTTCTAGTCGCGTTTTGTTCGTTTATTATATTTTTTAAAGTTAAAAACAGTTCATTCGTTTAATATAAAAACTAAATGTGTTCCAAAGTTCTCATAAAAGTTTGATAGTCCGAGACCTGGTGAACAATTTTGGGTAAGTTCTTGAGGCACTATGATAATTTTTGTAATTATCCATGAAGGGCTCCTAAATAAGAAATTCGAGGTCTGGCTGAAGAGTAGCGACCTTCTACCAATTCTATTTTTTTTTAAGGGAAATATCTTTAATAGAAAAATATTTTTAAGGCTTTCTATTCAATTTCACAACAACTATTATGCACCATTTTTAATATTTTAATCTAATTGTTCACGTTTAAATCAAGCATGATTTAACGAAAATTCAGCTGTCCCCACCATACACTCCGCTTCCTGCCAATAGTATATTTCCAATAGGTACAAAATTTCCTCTTGCCCGAAAAATTATAAACTAAAAAATACATGGATCAACCCGTTTAAAAATTTTATTTCACTTTCATTAATTCTTATAAATTCCAACGTGACTGAACTGTACTTTTTTAAATCTGTAATTAGGATTATTTAATTATATTCTAAATTAATTATTTAGGATTCATTACTTAAACAATTTTTTTTCGCATGGTTTATTTTGTTTATTCGAGACCGGCGATATTGTTTACATTTGTGTTTAACAATGGCTTGGTATTAATGGGATTTTTCTGCTGTTTCGGTTTATTTTAATATTAAAATTACGTACTTTCGCTTTTTAAAGCATTTAATAATTTACTGTGTATATTTCGGTAATGGCGTGGAAAATGTATTTGCAATTTAAAGCTTTTACTCAGTAACTGGTTTGTGTCAATTTATTTAATTTGATTGGATGATTAAAACTTTTTACTAATTTGTTAATGTCATTTCATGCAATCAACCGGACGACGAACCTTTCTGTTTATGAATTATAAGCTCGAGCCATATTTTTTGACTTAAGCGGTTCTCAAGGAGCTCCAACCAATTTGTTTTCAAACTGGGATGGTATACGGTATAAAGACACTGGGTGGGCTAAACCCAACAAGGTTTGGTTGGTATGGATCCCCCATAATTTGGTTAAAGAAGATGAACCAATACCATTCTGTAAAATACACTAAGCAAACTTATGAGATTTAGCAGTAAGCTGATCTTTCTTGGTGAACTATAAAATGGGTGAAATGCCAAGATACAAAATGTTAAAAATGTTCAGACGACTTCATCTTCATTATTAATTATACAAAGAAAAGACGTAAAACTTAGATTAATGACACACTCCAGTATATGGTACCATATTGCTCTGCATTGAAGGCAGGGATATATTTTTTAATAGTATTTTTGTTAAATATTTTAATTGGCAATATTTTAAAGGTGGTATGTGCAGGGTTTTCATTTATATTTTGACACCCATTTACAGCTATAACTAAAAATGATGGAGAAAATCTTCTTATATAAAAATTTCATAGTTTTTTATCTATTATCACTTGAGCATAACGAAAGAAACAAATAAAAATCAAAAAGTTAAGAAAAATAATTAAGTTAACTTTTTTAAATGAAACTCCCTGTATATTTTTATTTAGAAGGAAAGGCCTATTCATCTTTTTTTATATAAAATATATATTTGATACATTTCTATTAGTTTGATAAATATATATAATATATATATATATATATATATATATATATATATATATATATATATATATATATATATATATATATATATATATATATATATATATATATATAAAAAAATTTTTATAGTTTTTAAATAAACATAAAACAAGTCCCTTGAATTTCTTGGTGAATCCCAGATCGTTGCGCTTGACATATTCAAAGCTTTAGATCTGGTCTGGCATGACGGGCTTTTTAACAAACTTCCTTCTTACGGTCTTCCACCTAAGCTTTGCTCTTGGCTCTCCAGTTTCCTTTCTAATCGACGTATACCAATTACTGTAGATGGTCATTTTTCCAGCTTCTACCAAATTAATGCTGGTGTGCCCCAGGGCTCAGTGCTGGCACCCATGCTGTTTCTTCTACACATTAACGATCTTCTCTCTTCCACAATCAATCCCATTCATAGTTTTGCTGACGATAGTACCCTCCACTCTAGTATTCAATTTCTTTAGCCACCATGTAACTCTGATTTGGAAAACAAGCGCGGGTAAATGCAGATATCTCTTTCACAAGACCTCAAACTAATCTTGGATTGGGGCGCCAAAAATCTTGTTCAGTTTAATGCTTCGAAAACACAGTCATGTTCGCTGTCGCGGAAAAAGTCTGCCAATGCTCATCCGTTCATATGAGCGGCCAAGTTCTGCAGAACAAAGAGTCGTTTAATATTGTCGGCGTTGCTTTTAAGAATAACCTCAACTGGCACAAGCACATTACATCCATAGCCTCGGCAACTTCAAAAAAGCTTGGATTCCTCTTTCGAGCCAGAAAGTATTTCTATTCTTTAATCTGTATACTCTGTATGTATCTCAAATCAAACCTTCTTTAGAATATTGTTCTCATGTCTGGGGAATGGCGTCCCCTACAACACTTAAGATTCTGGACTCTACTCAAAGAAGAGTCGTTCGTCTTATTAACGATCCCACGCTTACAGAAAGGCTTCCTCTTCTTGCCCACCGTCGAGCTGTAGGGGATCTGTCTGTCGCTCTTCTATAGGTATTTTTATGGCTTCTGCTCAGAGGAGTTGGCCAGTATAATTCCTTTTCTGGCAGCTCCCAGCAGAGCAACTTTTATGCATCCTTTTACAGTTCAGTTAGAAAGCCCTCGAACTTCCCGCTTTCTTCGTTTCTTCATCCCTAGATTGTCAAGACTATGCTGCTGTCCGCAGAAGTTTTTCCTTCTCCTCCCAATCTCCAAATATTTAAGTCCCGTGTGAACAAACTTCCTTTCACCACACTTAAGACACCCACGGTACGTTAGTACTTAGACATAAGCCTTCGTGGACTGTCCCAGGATAAAAAACATTCAATGGATAGTAAAAATCAAAATTGCCTTGGAAAACAAATAATTTATTATGAACTTGAAAAATCTAAAAAAATAAAAAATTTTAACGTAACTTTCATCATTTTCTTGGCACTTGAAAATGTCTTTACTTACGATTGGTCGCGTTTTAAACAAAATCGGACCGGTTCCTATTAAGTAACATAATTTCATTTTAAATTTTTTGTCTTAGTATGTTTATATTTTTTGGCCTTTCATAATAAATAATATTTTTAAAGTAATCCCACAAAAATAGATCCAGAGGGTTTAAATCGGCGCTTTTGTGCGGCCATCCTTCCTATCCAAAAACCGTATTTTTCGTTAAGATTTCTTTAGGATACTTAGTTAAAAATATGAGTCCGAAACGTTTATAGCAATCATTTTAAGCAGATAATAATTATCAAAAGGAATGTCTATCCGATAAAAGCATAGAAATAAACGTAGTCTATAACTAATTATTTTATACTTTTCAGGTGATAATGTATCTACTTTTTTAAAAGTTTAGGTTTAAGTTTTTAAAACGTAGGAACAAGCCAGCTGAATTTCTCGTTTTTGACATATTAAAACCAATTTTATTGTAATAATCCAAAAACCAATTAAACTAGTCAATGCTTTTTCTCACAAATGTTGGCCCACAATATTGGCCAATGTCTGTCTACTCACTCCATTTTTTATTGTACTTTGTGGTTACTTAGGATTGAGATATGTTATCTTGGATGAAAGTCGGAGCGCAGAGAGATCTATCATGCTCTCGATACCACGTGACATAAAAATCTGCTGGCGCCGCTCTCATCCGAGATTTAATATTGGAACTTAGCATGTCTTGTTATGAATATGCGATTTATTTCATCATTGCAGATTGCAGGAAATTTTTAAATACCTTAACTTTAATAATTGCCAGTTTATTTATCTTATTAATGGCTTTATTAACCAGTTGTCGAGCCAGTTGTCATGCAAGTTTCATATTCAGGAGTCTGAACCCATCAGGTTTGATAAATTGTTAGGTTTAAAATAAAACTGTTATAATAATCGCCTATACTTATATAAACAAATATGGAATTGCCGATTCCAAAAATTAAGATGCTCTCTAGCGGAAAAAATGTGAACTAAGAAAACGCGTATGGCATTTATTGATCTCTCGTTTGATAAAAATTGATTATGTGCGGCACGTGACAGCCAAATGTCATTACATCGTTCCTGGAGCAGCAACAATGGCCATTTTGTTTTTGGTACTTAACAAACACAATACATTTTATATTTCTGGGAAATCTGCTGTATTTTCAATAAAACTCAATGTTAAAGTTTAAATTATAAAATTCGCGCTAAAAACGCTGTCTCTGTAATGGCGTCGACATATGTTTCGCGTGACGTCATATGCAAGTAAACAAGTTAACAACGAGTGCAACTACAGTGAATTTTGTTAATAATTTCTCAATGTATTGGCTAAAATTTTATATAAATGGTGTGTAGTGCCACAATGTACCAATACTTCTCTGAAAACATCACAAAAACTGTTTATATCTGTCCCAACAAATCCTTAAAGGCAAAAAAAATGGTTACAATTAGCTCGAAGAGATCCAAACAGCTTTGTATCGCATTCAAATGTTTTTATTTGTGAAGATCACTTTAATGTAAGTATACAAATATCCTGCTTTAAATACCTGCCGATTTATATACGAGTACAACAAAATATCGCCTTTCGATAACTTATAAACACTTTAAGGTATAACCTAACTTTTGGATTAGAATGATTTGTTCTAGAAGTTAAAAACCTAGCAAGTTAGTACTTTCTCTTTTTATACTTAACGGTATTATTATTAAATTGCAGATGGAAACTGATATAATAAATTACACGAAATACAAAATGGGCTTCGCGAAGAATTTACTTTTCAATTCGTCTCCCATAAGAGATGGTACTCCTTATATTTCTACACTCCATAAACATAACCTACAATAAGATTTTGAGAAATACTGAATGATGAATACGTAAATAAATAATTTTTTAGAGGTACTTACACAGCTGTTTTTACATTTTTGAGTTATGCAGCATAGTAGTCAGCGTTATTTTTAAAGAAACGCACAATCATAAATGCGTATATCTCAGGTAGGTTTCTGTTATAGGCTTGCACAAAATTTATGTCCATTTTGAGGAACGAAACGGATAATTATGTTACTTGAAATATGTTTTTTTATATATAAAATGGTCAAGAAACAGTTATTTAGATAGTTAAAGATCAAAACCTGAAAACACACAACACAAAGCTTGTGACATTTATTTACTTGCAAGTGACGTCACCAAAGGTGTAACCAATTATAGAGCGTTCCAGTCGCTGAATTCATTTCAAAAATATCTGAATTTTAATACGTATATTTTGCAATAAATATGCATATTTTACTTTATATTATAGAGAAATATGCTTCTTTATACTATTATCTGATAAGATGACCACAATTTAAAGCTTATTTTTAATGGTGGCAAATAGCCTATTCTGTTAAATTCTTGCCGTTCGTGAGATTGTGTTTTAATAATTTGGTTAGAATATTGTGAATTTATTAAAACTAAAATCTATTTTTATTAAAAATAAGTAAAATGACTTAGTATTTTTTATGAAATTTAAAATTTTTATTATTACCTTGAACATTGTAAAAGAACTACAGCAATATGCTTGCAAGCCTCAGATAAACCTGCTTTGCAGCTGCATATAAACTTGGAAATGTTTATTTTCCTGTCACAGTTGATTAAAGATAAAAAACTCAGAAGACAAAGTAACAAATATTTCGTCATTCATGTTGGTGAAAAAATTATTTACAAATCTAGTAACTGTGGTGAGAGAGCATCATCTTGCTTTACTCATACACTCGAGAATAATTTCCCAAAAACATATAAGTTAAAGTCATCTTTATTTTTATTGTTATTGCGTTACTGGAGCACACATTGTTATCTTAATTGTATATTGTATACTTATTTAAAGAATTTGTAGTAAATTTTACATTGGGGAAGTGGGGAAATATAAATACACAATAATTTGTACTACTGATAACGAGAATTTAGATAATTTTTTCTATATCTTTTACGAGGAAGGTAAGCTGCTTAATGCCACCAGCCAGTAGAAGGTGATTTCGTAACGGCAAGCATTTTTAATTAAAACATGCTATTTGTTGTTCAAAACAATTTGTCACTGAATAAAAAAACACGATTTTATAGTTTGCAATACATTTTATTATTCAGTGTAATTTTCCTGAACTTAATACACTTCAATACACTAAAATCTTCGACTTTCATTGTCTTTATTTGCTACGTGATACACAACGTTTCGGTTGGTGATAACTAAAGACTATTCTTAAAACCTACGACTTTTATACTATCCGTTGTTCACGGAAACTTGATCGATTTTTCATGGTTCAGCAACGGCTGCCAGATATTCGGAATGTCGATACTGGGCTTGCTAAATACATTTTGCTTGTTTACAATTATTACAGTTTTTTTAAATTTTTCTTTTCTTCCAGTGGGTTTCTTTATGAATCATTTTTGCTTTCGACCATTGTATGCGGTGTTGTTTTGACCATGCGTGTACGGCAATCTCTGACTTCGACGTTTCACCTCGTTCCGTATATTTTTTGTGTTCTTTAACTCTAATTTTAAGTGGTCTGTTTGTTTCCCCGATGTTACCTCACCCTCACCACATTTACAGGGAATTTGATAGATAAAGTCATTATTTGAAATAGGTTAAAACGGACAAATTCCCTGTGAATGTGGTGAGGTATACACCGGGAAAACAAAAAGACCACCCGAAATTAGAGTTAAAGAACACAAAAAAACATACGGAACGAGGTGAAACGTCGAAATTACAAATTGCCGAACACGCATGATCAAAGCAATACCTCATTATATGATCGGAAGCAAAAATTATTCATAAAGAAACCCACTGGAAGAAACGAAAAATTTAATGAAGCTGTAATAATCGTTAATAACCAAAATATATTTAGCAACCCCTATATGAACTTTCCGAATATCTGGGAGCCGTTGCTAAACCGTGAAAAATCGCCCAAGCTTCCCTGAACAACGGATAGTATAAAAGTCGTAGCTTTTAAAAATACTGTTTTAGTTGTCACTTGAAAACGGTTGGAGATACATCACTAACAAAAACGTTGTGTATCAATTAAGAAATAAAGACAATGAAAGTTTAAGATTTTGGTGTTATTGAAACCATAACATTGCCTAACACTTTCAAGAAAACGATTAATACACTTTTTTAGTGATCTTATTTATAGATTTCATCCCTGATCTGATTCCGAAAGACTGTTGAAATACGGTTTAACGGCTGATATTACCTCTGTGATATTAGCTCTGTACATGAAACTTCACACGTGTTTATAAAAAAGTACTATTGTTTGTAGAAAAATAAAACGACGCCGTCTCTTATCTAACCATTAAATTATACTATTGTAAGATGACTTTAAAACTCTGCAAAAGAGCTGTTGTTAAATACCGTGCAGCTTCCATACCCACTATTTTATAAAGATTAACGAATGTCTTATCTGAAGTGATGCAACATCAAGAGTTATGCCTTGTTAGGACATCACAACAGAATTTTAAGTGAGATGGATGTATTGTTTGCTGTTTGTATAATATAAATTATAATATAATGGAATCTACTTTGTGTTTTTAACTATTGGATTAGATGACATGTTTCAAGGTAATAACAATAGTTAATAATTACAGACAAAAATTATCTAAGACTCCATAATATATTTGTTAGTTTAACTGGCAAGAGTTGTATCACGAAAAATGTTTATTAATTTAGTGGTCGGTGTCCCAATAATAAATAGAATTGTAGTTGCTAAAAAGGCAGCTTTTAAAAGAATTATGTATATATTTCATTGCGTTTTTAAAATATGAAATTAAATATCGAACAATTAGTCATCACAGCTTCATTGGCAGCTGCATACTGGAGAATAGAAATTTTGTAAGACGTTTTCTAGCACAACTGGATGCATTTTACTCCGTTTGATTTCTTTTACCTTTTAGATTATCTTAGGGTAGTTAACATGGATTTTTTTCAATACCCCAAGAAGAAATATTTCGAAGGGCTTAAATCGGAACTTCTCGGTGGCCAAAGGGGGAAATGAGATTACATTCATTATACAGTGAAACCTGGTTAATTGGGATTTTAAGGAACCAAGGATTTTGTGTCATTTAAAGAGGTTTTTATTTATCCAGTTTTCCAATTAGACAGTTATAATGTCTCATTTACAGAGGCCCCCGCTTATAGAGGTCGAAATGTATCGTTATTTCATTTATAGAGGTGGAAATGTTAATGAAAATAATGGTTTACCACTTACATATTAAAAATCTATTAAATATAATGCGCAAAAATTAATAAAATGTTTTACTTATACAGGGGATTGAGCTACCGAGTCCCATTTGTAGAGGTTAACATCAAATAATCCTAGAAATCAAATCTCATTTAACAAGGTTCGAAAAGTCCCATTAACAGAGGTAATTCTATAAAGAAGTGTCGGGACCTCATTGTAGTTCTCAATAATAGAGGTTTCTCACTTATCCAGGTCCCACTTAACCAGATTTCACTGTATATATTTTTTAATATCACTAGATGCCATGTTTTATTTTTATTTTACATACCAAAAGAGCTTAATTTGCACAGCGCACAGCTTACCTCGTAATTAACCTAACTTTTTTACAATTCTCTTGCTAATTAGAAAAAAACATAAGAAAACAAAAGCAACAAAAAAAATAGGTCTAGAAAATGGCTTAAAAGAAGTGAAAGAGGCGAAGGAATTTTTACTATGCTAAATAATGAACTGTTCTGTCGCGTTTATCGGTATAATTTTTGTTTTCGACTGCATACAAACAGAGGTATTTGGTGTACTCTTTTAAAACTCACACACCTGTTCTTGTGATCACAACATTTATAGTTAATTTAAAAGTAGCAAAAAAATATAACCTGAACCAAAACATCCCTACTTACCGCACCAATTTTTTTAAGGATTTTTAAGGTTATACTTCCTGCCAGACCAAAATATTTGTTCTGTACAATTTTACGCGTATTTTTAAGATAAAAGTTAGGACGTACTCTAAATTTTTTATTTACAATTTTGATGTGAAATTTAAGCGCAAATATATGTGTTTGCAACGGGTAAATATTTTTGATATTGTTTCAGCGTGCAATATGTTCTTAAAAATCGTGTGAAACGGCCTTAAAACTAACTCTGTCCAAAATTAGTGTCTTAAAAACTTTCTATTGAGTAAGAAAATATTTATCTATTGGTACAGCATTGTTTTACAAACAATTCGACTGTATAATTTAACCATTTTATACCATGTCAAGGCCATCGGTAACATAATAACAACCGAACAAAAAGAAATACTCATAAAAGTCATCAGATTATGAGAGTAATTAATTTTACTTCAGTTTGATTATTAGAGTATGTACTGTAGTAATGTTTAACACGAAAGTAACGATACCCATTTATTAGTATCGATTTGCGCACATAGGCGAATATAAGCAAAAACCTGGCTAAAATTGAAAAAAAAATTAAAAACAATTGACCAGTCAACTTTACAACTTTTTGAAAAAAAATATTTTATTATGAGAGACCCTGAATCTGACAACTGTTTATATATTTTTCTTAAAATATATCTTACTAAGTTAGGACTTACCCCCAGGTAGATATTTCCACCACAAAAAAAAAATAAATAAAACGCATTTAGATAGGTTTTTAAACCACTTATATCTGTGTAAAATTTACTGTAGAATTCAAATCCGACATCGTCTAAGTCTAAGTAGTAAAAGTGTCCGGAAAATCGGTACAAGCCGTTTCCATGAGTGCGCGACACCGTGAAACATATGAGACCACTATTAACTTTAATAAATCTAAGCAACACAAAAAAGCTCTAAAAAGGTCCAAATTAATTTGTAACTGATTCTATCTACAACTTTCCTATTACTTAAGGGGGAAGATACTTGTAAACACTTAAATTTTGCTTCATTTTCATGATTTTTTTTAAATGAAAGAGTCATTATATATTTTTGAAAATTGGTATCTAGTTTATTCAAACATTGAAAAATAATATAACCTTTTTTTGTTTTAATTATTCAAAATGGCGAATGTACACTAAATTCTTCCAGGAAGGTCGCAGAGAGACTTCTCAATCGGCGAGCATTGTAGCATCGGAGGGATTTATTTTTTAAATTATTTTTAAAACCAAAAAAAAATTAAAAAAAAAAAAATTTTGAAAAAATTTAAAAAAGAATAAGGGGAATTTTTTTTGAATTTGTAAAAATCTTTAAAATCTATTTACCTTTAAAATTTTTTATAATGTTTTAAATTTTTTTAAGACATTTTGAATATTTTTTTAAGGGTGCTAACAATATATCGATTAGAAATTAAAACTTGGCAAGTAAAAGACGAAGAAAATAAAAAAATATTTAAAAACAACAAAAAACGAATCCAAAGTAAATTTTTATCTAGAATGGGTTTAATAATTGATAAACCTAAGCCTGGGTATGGCTCCACAAATGATGGAAATACTGCTAGGCGTTTTTTCCATAACCCACAAATTAGTGCAGAAATCACAGAAGTAATTTGTGAATTAATTGAAAATGTTTGTTTTATTTTCAAAATTATAACATCAGGCTATAAAATTAATACAAATGAATTTAAATTTTTATTAGATCAGATAAGAACATTATATTTATCATTTTATAATTGGTACTTGGCCATAAGTTCATGAGGTAAAAATTCCGGGGGGTTTTAACGAATTTTTCGACTTACCAGTTGGTCAGCTTTCGGAGGATGCTTTGAAAGCAAAATATAAAGAATGTCGAAAAATTCGGTTAAATAATGCCCGTAAGTGCTCTAGAATATATGCGAATACTGATATAATTAGAACGCCTTTGTTAACATCCGATCCCCATTTAGCTAGCTCAGAAAATTTAAATCCAAGGAAAACGCTACTCTACTCAGTTAGAAAAGTATGTGTTTATTAAAAATCCAGTGGTTCCCCTATTTCATTAGATTTTTCGTAACTTAAATTTAATTGAAGAATCAAGTGGTTTTGATTATTTATTTTGTTTTGCAAGCTATTGCTAATTTTAAGAATTGGTTTTTATGTTAAGTAGTTTTATATTAAAATTTATTTACTTATATTAATATGTTTTATTTTTCAATTTTAAAAAATTAATAACTCTGTTTTATTTGGGGCCCCACTGTATAATAAAATTATCATCCAAAAAAACTCAACTAAAAAAAAAAATCGACGGATCCAAGCTTTTTTTGGGGGAAAAAACACCCAAATTTTAAATGAATTTATAGGTTATTTTGGGGGATACCCCAGTGGGGGCATAAAACCCTTTAAAAACCCCCCTTGAAAGTATCAGGGCGGGCTGTGGATAACAATTTATTTTTTTTTTTAAAAAAATTTCATTTGGGGTAATCAGAGTTTTGATTTTTTTCCCTTCATACCGTAAGATCATAACACTGTGCGCCGCCCCCCTCCTACCTACGCCCCTCCTCCTTAAAAACCCCCGTTTTCCAAACCAAAAAACTATTTTTTTTAATCAACCATTTTCAACCATAATCAATTTTATGATTTTTATAATACTTTTCCGGGAAAGAAAGGGTTTTAAAGGGGGATTTGGTGATTTTTTTAATGTTGGCAAAAAAAGACAATTTTTGACGGGCTGTAGCTCGCTTGCTGTTAGATTGCGGGCTTTAGTTTATGAAGATTGTAGAAATTTAAGCCTTTAAAAAGTACAGATTAAAAAATCGATAGAGCTATTATTTCCCCCAGATATATCAAAAAACTAAAAAAAAGTTAAAAAAAAAATTCAGTTTACTGTTATTGACCCTAATAGACCAATTAAAAGAATAAAACTAAATAGCATATTTCTTTTATTGGGCCCTTTTTTTGAATGACAATTTGATTGGGCTAGGGGGTTTTTTTTCTGAATAAAATTATAGTGCTCAAAAAAAAGATCGTACCTTTTAAATTTTTTTGACCCATTTTCAAACTGCTGTAACTTTTTTAAAAATTAACTTTTTGAATATCTAAAATGAAGTTTAAAACTGCATTTCTTCTACTTTAACTTTTTTGATTTAGTTTTAGTAAGATGAATATTATCATGATGTGGGGGGTAAAAAAATTAGAGTCGAAAAAAAAAAAAAATTGAGTGCCCCTTTGTAAAAATTTTTTTTTGGTGTTATAATATGGGTTGTTAACAAGGTCATTTTCGTATTTCTAGACGTTTATCCCAGTTTTTTTTTTAGTTTTTCTTTTTGATAATTTAAACATCAAATTTTAGAAAAAATTTTTTTCCTTTAAAAATGGGAAAATGGATTGACGGATTTCAACAGTGTTTTATTTTAAAAGCCATTTCATGAATTTTTTATGTTTTTCGAAGGAATTTTATGAGTCCCAAAAAAAAATCCCAAAAAAAGTTGATTTGAAACCCTAAATATAGGGTAAATTGTTGGGGGGAAAAGGGGGTATTTGTGTTTTTTGTTTTAAAAAAGGCCAAGTTGAAGTTTTTTCAATATCTCGAAGCAATTTCTACCGTTTCGATTTATGCTGTTAAAGTGCCTGTAAACTTATTCAGCAAAATGCGTCGTTATTATGGCATTAGGTCGGAATGGAGGAATTTCAACAACGTCTTAAAGTTTTAAACATTTTTAAAATAAAGGGGGGATTTGGTATTGTACACCACGATATCGGGGATCAACAAAGTGCTGTCAAATTTATTATGGTATCCATAATTACCGCAACTTGGTACAGAACGGCCTTGTTTGCCCAACATGTTTTAGATTAAAATTGTTAGGCTTGAAATTTTTTTAGTACATTTCGGTTTCCCCAAAAACTTACCGCACTATATTTTTAAGTTGTTTTTAGCTTAGTTTTGCCTTTTTCAAAAAAGTCAAATTACCTCCCCAAAAAACAAAAAATGTTTACTTGATACATTGACTTTATCTATAGCAGCGATACGTTTTTTTATAGCAACGACGGAATAATGCCATTGTCATAAAACAGTTTGTAAGTCAATCAAGACTTTTGTCTTCTGTAGATAATTTTTTTTTTTAAAAAAAGGCAAAACAAGCAAAAAAGAACTACGAAATATAGTGGGAATTTTTTTGATACCAAAATATTAACATTGGGGAATTTTTACCACAATATCTGTTGTTAAACGGACACTAGCTAGAGCACGAGCCCATAGTAGTCCAATGCCATAATAACGAGCTAAATCGATTAATGGTAGAAATCTTTTTAGATTTTGGGAACAAAATTTAATTTTGGCATTTTTAAAACAAAACACACACATTTCTCTTTGGCGTTCAACAATTTACCCTATATTTGGGGATTTCAAATCAGGTACTTTTTTTGGGATTTTTTGGGCCCCCGTATCTAAAAATTATAACCTATCGAAAAGTGCTTAGGACATAAAAAATCTACATGAAATGAGCTTTCCGAAAATGAAACATTTCGTTGAAACCCCCAATCCATTTTCCAGTTATAGTTTTTTTTAAAAAATTAATTCCCAAAAATTTTATTTAGAAGGGTATCGCAAGCCAGGGTCCTAAATTAAAAAATGGCATAAACCAGTTTTTTTTTTTAAAACATTTTTGGAAATTTGTTTTTATAAAATATGATATCATTAAAAAAAAAATTTTTAAAATTTTTGGGGATCATAAAATTTTTTTATTATCGTGAGCCAATTTGAAAAATAGGGTTTTTTTAAAAAAACGCGTTTTTTAAAAAATTTAAAAAATAAGTATATAAATATACTACGGTTTATCATAATATTTTTTCCCCCTTATGTTCCTCCTCCATCCTGTTCACAAATTTGGAAAATTTTATAGGATTATATAATATTTAGATTTCTTTTTTTTTAAAATTTTTCGGTTTTTGCACAATTAATAAAAACATGCAAAAATTAAAGATAAAATACTTAACTTAAAGATTTTTTTAAATACTAAAAATTATAGCATTCTTTGGGGAAAAAAAAGGGTTGAAATGTTTTCGGTAAAATTTGTTAGTTTTTTCAGACGTGTAGCCAAGTCACTAGACAAAATAGTTTTTTCTTATGACACCCACGAACGTTTTGTACGGCCCAGTACTAGGCACCGGGGGATATTGGGGATGGGCCCCTAGCACTATCGATAGTATTGAGCCCCCCAGATGGGGGATTCCCGGAAAAAAACCCCCCATCATAAATTGGGAGTAATTTTTATATAAATATTTCTTTTTAATTTTTTAATTCCTTATTTTATAAGAACAATCTTAAAAATTTCACCAAGATTGGGGTTGAAAAAATAAGGAGAATTTTTTTTTTTTTAAAAATTTTTCCCATATCCAGGGTCGCAAATTGAAAAAAGGAAAATTTTAAAAATATGTAAAAAAAATTCAAAATTTTTGGGATTCATCTCTATATAAAAAAGATAAGTTTCAAAAAAACAAAAAATTTTTAAAAAATTTTTTTTGGTTGAAGCTGGAATGCCTTATTTAAATTTTTTTTCGCTTTCTTTTTTTTGGTATAACCCCAAAAGGGGGGTGTATGTTTAAAAAAAAACAAAGGGGGGGATCAAACTAAATACGAGGTTTAAAAGGGTGGAAAGTTCATTTAAAAATAAAAAAGCAGAAGGGTCTAGATTTCCAATTTTTTTTTATAAAAAAAATGGGAAAACCCCCAATATATACCAATGTTTTGGGCTAAGGAGGGGCCCCTTTGACAAAAAAAATTTTCATTATGTAATTTGGGAAAAAATTTAATTTTTTGGGGGTCAAAAATATAATATGTTTTTTTTTTTCCCTGACAGCCCCGGGTTTCAGCCTAAATACAGGTGAAAGGGGGAAAAGGCTTCGTTTTCAGTAGGGGGAAAAAGGCACGATCCCAAAAGGACACCTACAAAGATAGGGGCCCCAAAAAAGGGGCCCAAATTAAAAGTGGACGAGGGGGGAAACAGGGGTTTTTTCACAAAAGACAGGATGGCACCCCTTTTTTTAAAAACCCCGGAGGCCCCAAAACCCCCCCTTTAAAAATAACTAATAACTTAAAATATCCCCCCCCAATTTCTGGGTTATTCATCTAGACAGGACCCACAGTTTAACGTAAAAATTTTAAAAAACCCCCCAACGACACGCGGTGTTCACTGGCGGTCACCCATCCAGCATAGACCTTTCCCCCCCCATGCTTAAATGTTCTCACAAAAAGGTGTTTCAACGCGTCATGGGTTGTTTTATGCCATTTGAGGCCATTTAGGAAAATAATGCCCACTGGGTTTAAAATTTTTTTTTTGTTTTGCAGGGTTTTGGTCGTATCTAAATGGGGAATAATAATCGGTAGCCCTTTTTTGTGACTGCGAAAAAATGACTGTGTTACTCACGCAATAAAATATCTGCTTTAACCTGCGCTTGTCTTCTAAACCTGAGTACCAAAGAAAAAAAATACTAACGAAAAAGGTACTTGCCTTAAGCCGCGTTTACGGGGATCCCGGTTACGGAGACAATTGTCTGAGCCATTGTTTTGTATTGCGTGAATGTCAAAGGCCAGTTAATTAAATGAGAACTTCTTCAGGGGGCCCCAAACTATTCCACGGCAGTTGATAAAAAAAAAATGGCGGAGTCATCATCGTCTGTTGTGTCTCGTGATAAATTTGGGAGAGTATGTGTAATGATGTAAAAATTTATGTAGGAGGAATTCTCGAAGAAAAGTTAAATAAGAAGAGAGAGGGGTAAGGAAATGGCAAAAAAAGAATACGGAGCTTCATCGCAATTGAAAAAAGAGTTACGAATGGAGGATCCTTGGAATATAAAGCTTGTTTAAGGCTGCCCCCGGGGGAAAGTTTTAAAAAACTATTGCAGCTTGTTAAAAAAAAAACCATCTAAAAAGAAACAATAATAAGGAAATCATTGCCTCCTAAGTTAAAATTAAACCTCACCCCTTAGACGTCTCGACCGAAAAAGGCAAACTGGCCCAAAAAGAGATATCTACTGCCCACCATTTTACACGGCGCCAATTGTCAAGACAACTGCCGTGAAGAGTGGGGGGGGGCGTCACTGCGCCCAGTCAATTTTCCTCTGTCTTCCTGAAGACAGTAATTTCAGGACAACGGGCAGGGCAGTTGGCACCTAATTGGCCAGAGGTGTTTACACGTAGCCAATAATTTTATATCAGTAAGCTGTCCCTTTTTTTCCCCAACTGGCATCTGTAAAGGGGGTTTTGCAATAACAAAAAAAGTATGATTGTGAAATTCACCCAAAATGTACCTTTTTTATTATTTACGAGGCCCCCTAATCTGCCTTAATTAAATTTTTTTAAAGTATAACACATATATTTTATTATATTAAATTTAAAACCCCCAATGATCAATATAAATCAAAGTTCCGTTTTTAAATATACGTTTATTGTGAAAGCAAATTGATAATAGAAATAATAAAAAAACGACGAAAATACTTCAATCTTTATGATTAATATAAACCCGTGTAATGTAAAATCCTCTTACCCTGGTTTGACCAAAAATCCCAATTAGAACAACAATTTATTTTAACCATAATTGGGTTATTTATACATAAATAAAAAAAAAATTATTACAGTTACAATCCAAAAAAAAAAAAACAAAATTATTTAATTTTTTTTTTAAAGGGGGGGTAAATAAAGATCGACCTTTTTTTTTTCCCGGGTTTCGTTAAAATTCAAAGTTAATTTTTTTTATTTATTTTATAAGGCCAAGTATCTTTATTTACATCTACAATGAATTAGTAAAAAAAAAAAAAGACCCCCATCGATAGTTCGAGAATACCTCTGTATCATACAGAAAAGATAGGTGTCGGGGGGAAATTTTACAATCAGTACTATTTTTTTTATTGCTAAAGCCGCGTTTAAGATGCCAGTTGAGGGGACAATTGATAGAGGACAGCTTACTGATATAAAAAATTTTTTACGTGTAAACACCTCTTTTGGAAAAAGGGTGCCAACTGCCCTGCCAGGGGTTAAAAATTTACTGTCTTCAAAGGGGGACAGAGGGCAATTGACTGGGGGAGTGACGCCCCCACCCCTCTTTCCCAGTTGCTTGACAATTGGCGCCGGGGAACGTGGTAGGGGGGGGAATATCTCTTTTTTGGGGGCCCGTTTGCCCCTTTTTTTGGGGGGGGACGTCTAAGTGTGAGTTTAATTTTAACTTAGGAGGCAATGATTTCCTTATTATTGTTTCTTTTTTGATAGTTTACTTTTAACAAGCTGCAATAGTTTGTCAAAACTTTCCGGACTCAACCTTTAAAAAAGCTTTTATTCCAATGGATCCTCCATTCGTAACTCTTTATCAATTGCGATGAAGCTCCGTGACTGTCTCTTTTTTAATAGCCATTTCCATGACCACTCCCTCTTCAAAATTTTAAATTTTCTTCGAGAATTCGCATGCCTCAGCGATAAATTTTCGACATCTTACACATCCCCCAATTCACCGAGACACAACAGACGATGAGGACTCCGCCATTTTTCGTCATCAACTGCCGTGGCAATAGTTTCGCCGTGTGAAGAAGTTCTCATTTAATTAGACTGGCCTTAGACATTCACGCAACTGACAAGACAACTGGCTCAGACAATTGTCTCCCCTAACCGGCATCCTGTAAACGCGGCTTAAGGCAAGTTCCTTTTTTGTTAGTATTTGTTTTCTTTGGTCATTGCAGGATTTAGAAGACAAGCGCAGGTTAATGCAGATATTTTATTGCGCGAGTAACACAGTCATGGTCGCAGTCACAAAAGGTTAAAGATTATTATTTCCCTATTTAGATGCGACCAAGCCCCTGCAAAAAAAAAAACAATTTAACCTAGTGGGCATTATTTTCCTAAATGGCCTCAAATGGCATAAAAAACAACCCATGACGCGTTGAAACACCATTTCTTGTGAGAACAGCTAAGTTAAGCATCGCTGGGAAAGGTCTATAGCTGGATGGGTGACCGCCAGTGAACACCGCGTGTCGTTGGGTGTGGTTTGAAATTTACGTTAAACTGTGGGTCCTGTCTAGATGACATAACCCAGAAATTAATGGGGGATAGTTTAGAGTTATTAGTTATTCGTATAATGTCGGTGGTGGCATACCGCGTTTTCAAAAAGGTGCGCATGGTCTTTTGTGATTCAATGTTTTCCCCTCGTCGCACATTCTGCAACTTGGGTCCCCATTGTATGATTCTTGAGGTGTCCTTTTAGGTTAGGCCTTGTTGGCAACCCTACTGATATACGAAGCCTTTTTCCCACTTTCTACCTAGTATTTAGGTCGTACAAGCTGGGGTTCATGAAGATAAGAAAAAACATATTATATCTTTGGCCCCAGAAAAATTAAATCTTTTCGCAAATTACATAATGAAAATCTTTTTTGTCAAAGTGGCCCCTTGAGACCAATAGCATCTGGTATATTCGGTGTGGGTCCCATGTCTTTTTATATAAAAAATTGAAATCCTAGAGCCGCTTCTGCTTTATTATCCATATTGAGAAGCCCTGAACTTTCCACTTCACCCGCTCCTTTTAAACCTCGTATTTAGTTTGATGCTGCCTCGTTTTTTCACTTTAAACATACACGGTCCTTCAGGGTTATCACCAGACTAAAAGAAAGCGATAAAAAATTTAAATAGAGGGTCATTCCATGTCAATTCAACCAAAAAATAATAATTTTTTCACCAAACACTTTAGATTTTTATGAAACTTGATACATTTGTTCTATATATAGAGATGAATAACACCACCAAATTTTGAATTTTTATCTCACATACTTTAAAGTTTTGCCGTTTTTCAATTTGCGAGCCCTGGATAGTGCGGAGGAAAATGTGTATTAGAATAGAAAAAAACTTCACTTATTTCACACTCACTCTTGGTGAAATTTTTAAGATTAGTTCTTAAAAGAATAAGGAATTGATAAAAATATATAACACAACCCTAAGTTAAACATAAAATATTATTTAAAAAAATATATTTTGGACTTTTTAAAATCGTAAAAACGCAAGCATGGCTCAGCGTAAAATTAAATATCAAAAAGGGAATGAGATAATCTGCATGAAATGGGCTTTAATTTAATAAAATAAAATTTTTGGTATTTGCTTCTTATATTTATTAAGGCCACAAGTTACATTATATTACAGAGCAATGCGAGGTTGTACAGTCTCAATGGCTACAGATTGATGAAAATTAAACAACATTTTAATATTTGGAAAAAATATTTTGTGAATAAGAAGCTGTTCTAAAAACTGAATTAATAATGTCAACAATTTAACAAAAGCACTTTATTTATAGGAAGAAACAAAGTGCTTCTACATTTTGTTTCTAATTAAAATGTTCACTTAAAATTTTAGTTTAACATACAACTAAACCTAAGTTGAAATTCAACATTCATGTTATAATAGATTAGACCAAGAAATAAACAGGCAGATTATCCGCCTCCTACCCGGGCAAGTTGCAACATGAGATTTTCTTGTCTGGACAGGTGCTTTTCTAGGCATTAGTTATTGACAGTTAGAGCCAGTCTGTTATTAGTGTCCCTAGAGTTAACAGTGTTATAAGGTGGTGGTTAATGGTGTTTACCTTTCTTTGGATTTATTATATTTTGTTAGTGTGTGTTCTGAGTGTTGATTAATTTTTATTAAGGTGTCATTTTATCTTTAAAAACCAAATTTAATACACAAACATTAGTGATTTTCCATTTACCTGTATAGTTCAATTTTATCAATAAATCATGATGTTTTTATGGTTCATAAAATTCAAGAAACCCTGTTAGATTATGTCAAGGAAAATTTTCCAAGTCACGGATGTTCACTATTACAGTGATGGTTGTGCCGACAGTACAAGAATAAATACAACTTTATGAACCTTTTCACTTCATGAAAAAGACTTTACAATTAAAGGCCAAGGTTTCTTCGCTACAAGCCACGGCAAAACGGAATGCGACGGGTATTGGAGAAACTGTTAAAAGGTTGGTGAGAAAAGCAAGTCTACAAAGACCTCTTAAGACCAAATACTGACTGCAACTATATTTTACAAGTTTTAAATCAAAATTTCAAAAATAAATTTCCAATTTCTAAAGAATCAGCAGATCACATTAGCTGACAGCTTAAACACGCTTTGAAAACCTGAATACTTTCCAGGTACAAGAGGTTTTCCAACTTCAGACCCTTGGACTCTTCTGGAACATTAGAAGCAAGGGAATTAGTACTGATGAACATCCTAGCCTAACGTACAATTTAAGGAGAGGATTGACTTTAAATGTAAAAGAAGAAGATTTGTACCCCTATCGCTAATTTTGTAAAAACGACAATATCTGGTTTTTGAAATAATAACAAATGTTGCCAAAGAAGATGGAGACGTAACAGTAAAATTTCTTCATCTGCCAGGACCATTCCCTCATTTTACTGGCCAAAACGAGATGATATAAGGATGTGCCAATTCCTCATATACTTGCAGTGGTTGAGCTCCACACACCTCGACGGGAAGAACATATCAATTCTTAACAGAGTGCATAAAATTAATTGAAAAGCTAATGGTTCATTAGCTTTCTAAGCCTTCAAATACAGTGAATAGTGAACTATGATTTCCAAACATTAAAATGTAATTTATTTTTCTGTAACAAACTGTACCCATTTATTGAAACCAGGAGAACTTTCACATTGCTCGTAAGTAACATAATGTAACTTGCAATGGCCTTAATAAATATAAGGAAGCAAATACACAAAAAAAATATTTTATTAAATTAAAGCCCACCTTATGCAGATAATTTAGGGGGGAAAAAATTCTTGATTATCTCATTCCCTTTTTGAGAGATTTAATTTTTACGCTGAGCCATGCTTGCGTTTTTACGATTTTAAGAAGTCCAAAATATATTTTTTTTATAATATTTTATGTTTAACTTAGGGTTCTGTTATATATTTTTATCAATTCCTTATACTTATAAGAACCTACCTTAAAAATTTCACCAAGATTGGGTGCCAAATAAGTGAATGGGAATTTTTTTTCTATTCTAATACACATTTTACTCGGCACTATCCAATGCTCGCAAATTGAGAAACGACAAAACTTTAAAGTGCTATAACTCAAAAAGTATGTGAGATAAAAATTCAAAATTTGGTGGTGTTATTCATCTCTATATGTAGAACAAATATACCAAGTTCCATAAAAATCTGAGTTGTTGGTGAAATGGCCTGGTTGAATTGACATGGAATGACCCTGGAATTTTGTGTGAGTAAAAAGCATTTATTAAAAATTTACAAATTATATCCTGCTATCCTATCAAATTTTGGGAAATCAAGTATCGATATTTTATTTAAAAATATAAAAATATATATGACGGATGATATATTAATCTGTTTTTAAATCCTTACTCTTTAAATGGTGATGTAAAAATTAATTTTAGCCTCGATTTTAGCTTAAAAATGATTCTTCCCAGTTTTTGATTGATGATTTATTTAGAATAATTTGCCAATAGATTGATGTTTTTTCGCAAAAGTTAAAAATATTAGTAGGAGAGCTGATGAACAATTTTGAGTAGGTTCTTAAGGCACTTTAAAAATTTGTGTAATTGTAAACATAAAAGTCAAGGTCTGGCTGAAGGGTAGCGGCCCTTTACAACCCTTGACTTTTATGTTTACGGGTCCTTTAAGGACAATTACAAAAAAATTTAAAGTGCCTTAAGACCCTACTCAAAATAGTGTTCCAGCTATCGGACTAGTAAGAGAGCTAGTGAACAATTTAAGGAGGGCTGTACAACAGTCGAACATTTTCCGTACGCTAGACTTTAGAAGACTTCGACAACACAGACCAACATTGACCTGATAATAGAAGACTAACTGCCGTTGAAATATTACACCCATCACAAATTAGTGTTGATTCCACCGAGGAAATAATCCATTTCCACCTGCATAACTAAAATTTTTGCGCAAGATGAGTGCCCAGTTTGATGAGTAGGTACCATGAGGTATATCGAGGTTGTGTAGGAGGGTGAGAAAATTCAATATTTTTGAGGACGGTGCCAGGAAAGCCATCGAATATAAAACTGAATTAAAATAGAAACAAAATATCCGATACAAAATGGTGGGGAGTACACATTTTACTTAACAGTCCTTGATTTTCTTTTTTTATATTTGATTGGTGGGCATTTCTCTGTAAACTGGGCAACTTTAAGCCTATTTTTGTCTCGAAAAACAGTTTCGTAAATTTTTTTTTTAGGTTAATATTTTATTTAATTATTATCATTGGGCAAACTTAAAAAGTATACGAAGCACTACGTAAATATGAAGATTAATTGTATTAAATGTTATTAAGGCAGTTTTAAATAAGAGCCAGGGGACTGTGCGTAAAATTGGTAACAAAATTAACATTAGTGTATTTTTCATTAAAAAATAAATTCCTTTAATATTATCAGTAAAAAGTACATTTGATTTTAAAAATATAAGTATGAAAATTGTTTTTTAATAATTGTGTCAAAATAATATCCTTTTTTTTTGAGGTCGGTAAAAAGGTTACATCCAATTTTACAGGCAAAAAGTATAAAGTTCTTGTCTTTTCTATTTTGCTTTTATTTCTATAGTTGTTCCAGTTGGCTAGTGCTACGTACGGGTAACGGGTTCATTAACCGATATATAAAATTTGTCGACTATGCTGTTCATGTGCAATTTTTTAATTGTTGCCGTTAAAATTTTGATTGGCCTGGCCGTTTTGTTTTCGTTGGCCCGTGAAATTACGAGCAAATATTACAACAACTAATAAAACAAATAAATAAAAAACGTAGAAAGTTAATTAGCAGCTAGTTTTAATTCAGTGGCGGGGATTATTATTTTAAATCAGATTTGAGACTGACTACGGAGGCGTCGATGTCTCGCTTAAACGATGTCAAAGTTAGAACTTTAGAAGCAATTATTTTTGAAAATCTTAAAAATTGGAAACTTTCGTCTTAGTCGCTTATCAGTACCTAGATTCATTTGTTAATAAAATAAACTAAGTTTTAAATGTTTTAATCTACAAATTAAAAAAAAAATAAAAATAATTTTTCCCCCCGTTAAAAAGTTAAAAAAAAATTGGCAACAGAGCTACCTAGAAGCCTTGTGCGTGAAGTAGTCAGTTGTACATTGGGCTCCCCGGCCGCAGTATTTTTGTTTGTTTTTAAATGTTATTAAATTTAGGTAGTAGTTATTTAAAATAACGTCCGTGGTGGCACTACCGCGTTGTCTAAAAGGTGCTGTGAAATGCAATATTTGCATGTTTCAGTGCTTGGTCAGCGTTGACGGAACTGGGGCAAAAAAGATGGGTTAAACATCGAAAAACCGGCACTCACGGTACTCTGGTACTTAGGAGTATATATGTATATGTATATGTCTAGTATATAGTATATATGTATATGCAAGTCCTTCGTGAGTTGTCACAAAGATAAAAAAAAAATCGGGAAAATATGCCGATTTGTTTTAAATTTACGACAACCGTAGTGCAAATGTAACAATGATTTTTAAAACGGAATGTGTGCAACCGAGAAACCTTATTCTTCAAGCAGAATAAAAAAGTGCTGTTTTAAAATACAATAATTTGTGTTCTTAAAATGTATATTAAGCTTAATCTTCTGGCAAGTATAACTATTTTTTAATTACAAATAAAAACCAAACAATAATTATTTACTGTTTTTTACTTAAACTTAAATCCAAATGAATTATCAAAATAAAGTTCAAGAAGTAATATTTATAATTTGTATGTGTAAATGAACATCTGTGTAAATATGCAAAACCTCGCAAAAAAAATTCGATTTTCGACTCGCTGAAAGCCATATTTAGAAAACAATTAACTTTTTACCCATATGTTATTAGTTTTTTTGACTCGTTTTGAGCTCCACTATCACCCATTAAAATCGTGAGCATCATACCTTACACCCTGTACATATATAATTTTAGGTAATTTTTAAAAAACTGGGAAAATAATAAGAAACATTTTACTAAAAGTTTATTTTTTACATGAAAGTACGACCTTTAAACAATTGCTGAGAATGTCCAAAAGATCCGATTTTCAATTAAAAAAAAAAACGTTTGAAAGTTTGAAATATCTAGTAAAAAAATCAAATGACTTAAGTCCCATATCTTGGCTTCAGAGTTGTCCGATTTTAACGTGGTATTATGTTTTACAATAACATGAAAGTTTTTTCTAGACGAAAACATATAGAGATCCTCTAAGAAATCTAAAAGGTCCAAAAAACTACCTTTTTCCTTTGTTTTTGCTATTTTGCAACAAGCGCAATGCATTTTGCGATTTTTAACCAATTTTTGTAAGTGAGGAGGTGAGTAAAGATTGACCCTTTTTCGCTCATTATATTCATGAAAATTCAAAGTTTCAATTTATGTCATTTTATTATATTTATAAGTTCAAGTATCTTAATTTACATCTAAAATAAATTGGTAAAAAAATCAGAATGGCAAGTACCAAAAAAAAAACCTCAAACTTGGTATTTTTGTTGAATTTTTGCCATTTTACACGTTTTTTAAACTTTTATTTAAAAAAAAATTCACGATGCGGTTAACGCACCAAAATAAATAAATGCTTGTTTATAAGCTTAATAACTGTAACAGTAAAGATAAAAAAAATATGTTGGTGCACAAAGTGCATCATATAACTTTTAAAATAAAAGATACAATTTATAATATAATACCCATATGTTTTTATACAAATATTTAAATGAGAAACTGTGTGCCTATAAAGCTGTTTATTTAGTTAATTTACATTATTTATTCCATACCCTGTATGTGTACAATATTCTATTAGTCAACATGAGTCTAATTATTGTACATACGTATTACGTATCTGTCTATCCTTTTATGGCAAAATTAGGTCAATTCTTGTCTTGATGTATAAAAAATGCCCATTCATACAAGAGGCAGACAAAAAAACTAGTGTATGTCTGATATCTCGTAAAATAATCTGAACAAACTACATACCGTGACCACAAACAAAGCCATGACAGCGAACGAATTTTAAGGGTGTGCTCATGGCGTCTACTACAATGAAGAGTGAGATTATAGGCCTAAAGGCACAAATATATAGCGCAGTTTATAAAGATTTTTTTAACTTAATTCAACAGCTATTAACCACCATTATTATCTTTTAAATGTGCGTAGAACTAGAAATGTGAGCCGCAAATATTCGCGAAAATTCACTGGTATGTTCGCCCGAATATTCGCATTTAAATTACTGATGCTATCTTCATATTACGGCCGACTTTGTAACTAATCGCATATTGTTCTTCTTCTTTAAATTGCGCCTGTTGTATGCACAATTGGTTATTTTACCACAACAGTGATTGAAGCGCCATCTGCCTTTGACATCTTTCAATTGGGATTGGAGTGACTAGGCTGTGGGGGAATTCCATAATTGTTTAATTTTAGTTTTGTTTTCGAGCATGGATCCTAAAGATAAGAAACACCATCTCTCTGATACCCAAATGGCCCTTAAATTGCAGTAAATTAAGATGGCGTTGGTGATCTAGGGGACCGTTTTTAAACTTCACTTTTAGAATGTTTATTAAAATGTTAATGATATATAGTAGTACGGTGTTTATTTCTACTTGTACACAAAACTAGTTTTGTTTTGTCTGTTTTTTAAGTACATATTGTTACGTTGTCTTGTCTGTGGAGTCTGTTGTCTGTTAGCAAAAATAAAAACAAGAAATACATGAATTACTTATTATTTGTTTAATGTTGGTTATTTCTCGAAAATAAATAGTGTTGGAGATCTAGTTAAAGCCCTTTTATGTTTGTATCCAATTTTGGTAGTGAAAAAGGAAAAAAATAAATTTTCGGAAATTTAACATCTCTACTAGAACCTAAAAAACCAAGATCCGTATAAAAGTTAGCTTTTCTCCGTTTTTATATAAAGAAAACTGTTAAAAATTGCCATTTTTTCTTTTAGAGTGAAAACTTTTAAGTTAATTGTAATTTAATTGCGATAAAACTTTTATAAAGACTCAAAAAACAAACAAAATGTTTTTGTTTGCTAATCCTTGTTAATCAAACAACGAAAATAGCTAAAGTTGTCCAAAATCAGTTGTGTCAGAAAACATTGATGCTGTGCAAAAACTAATAATGCAAGATCTCCATTTGACACACACAGGCATTGATAACATAAATATAATTATAAAATATTGTAGCCGTGAATTGGGTTTATTTTCTTTGGATCGCTTATAGTCTGACAAAATCTCAAAAAGATGCTGTTTTTTATTATTCGACTCACAATATAGAAAATGCCCCTCGTATGTATATTTTATTTTATTTTTAAATAGTTAAATTCAAAAACCTAGCTGTGCCCTATGGTGTCTTTTGGTGTCCTGTATTATTTCACAAAGTTTAAAGTTGTTTCTGTATAAATAAATAAACGAGTAATTTTTATGGTAAAGGCATTGATCGATCAGAAAAGGCGCTGACACAACAAAATCACTTTCATTTAACCGTGTTTGGCGTGAAAGTTATATTATTTAAGATCAACCGCAACAAAAGTGTTGTCATGCATGATCTTAACAATAAATGAAAATGGAGGGTATGAAAACTTATAATATATTTTTTTAAACTATCGGTACTATCGGTATTAAAACTTATTTAAAATAAACAATATTTTTAAGGCATTACATGGGACCAAAGAAATATTTGTTTGTGAAGAAATAGCTATTTGACATATAGTTATGTTTAATTATTTTTACCGATATGGACAAATCGTTCTATATGGTAAAACCAAAATACGAGAGTGTATCATATATAAACAAGACTTTATCTTTTAAAAAATGTATTTTGTGTGAAAAGTTTGTCTCAAGAGTCAATTGCCCACAAATGCCATCGCATTGATTTAAAATTGTTGTCCTTCTTAGAAAGGCTCAAAAAGACGGAAAACGCAGGGCGTAATCATTTGTTCTTTCGAAATCACCGCAGACTACACTTTAACATGGTCCAAGATGCATGTCATGGCCTACTGAAGCTTATTTAAATAAACCTTTTTTGTCGTCATTTTAAAAGCAAAAATTTACATTGTGGTTAGTTGTGGTTAGGCTAAAAAAACATATAGGGTGGTATTTAGAAAAAAATCAACTACTTTCAATCAAACCGAAAGTCGAAAAAATGAACTATTAAGTTCTGAAAGAGGGTGACTGTACGCTATAAAAACCCTTTCAATTTTAGAATTATTTCTATACAAATGAACAAGTAATCAGCTGTTACATGTGATCCCTTTACAGTATTTTAAACCCGAATCGTGCAAAATTTCAACTGGTTTAACGCGCTCACAAACAAGAAATTTAATTATAATGCGTTGCGCAATGATGGGTTCCTCCGATATCGCGAGGTTACTGGGCCAAAAAAATAGAATGTTTTTTTCTAATGGAACACTGAAAATATTATTCAAAATTTTAGCCCTTTATAGAGCTCTATCATCTCGGATTTCAATTTTTTAAATCCGTACGCAGCTTTCGCTCAGATCTTTCCAACAATATATCTGAAAAATGTAAAAAATTCATATATTTATAGAAAATTAAGGGCCCGATTCTGTAAGCAAATTTTTTGACATTCCTTTTCCCTATCTCTTTTAAAACAGTGACAAACTTATAAGTTACCTTTAAGAGCAACAATGACATGTGATTCCTATTTTGACATTCTCTTTCCTTATATTTTTACAGAATCCCAGCTTAAATTCCTTACAAAAAGATCTGATTAAAAATTTTCGTCCAACAAGCCGTTTCCACGTAATCTTGCCTTGAACTTTGATGCGATTTTACGATTTGATTTTTTAACTTTAAAATTTTGTAACTGACTAACCAACTTGCTCCTAAGAAAAAACGATTTATTACTTTATAGGAAATTAAATAAGCTACAAAAAAGGTCTCATTACATTTTTCGTTAAATTCACTTATTCAAAAGTTATTTGAGGTTAAAGTTTGGGTAAAAATTAATTTATCTTTTTTTTGCTTTTGAATAAGTGAATTTAATGAAAAATGTAATGAGGCCTTTTTTGTAGCTCATTTAATTTACAATAAAGTAATAAATCGTTTTTTCTTAGGAGCAAGATGGTTAGATAATCAATTACAAAATTCCTAAGTTAAAAAATCAAATCGTAAAATCGAATCAATGTTTAAGGCAAGATTACGTGGAAACGGTTTATCGGACGAAAATTTTCAATCAGATCTTTTTTGTAGGGAATTTAATTTTCTGCAAAAATATGTATTTCTTATATTTTTCAGATATAGACCTGTCTAGCAATGCACTCTAGCAGCGCCTGTTCGTTTCCTTTAAACTTTAAGCGCTCCATAAAAAGCCCGTTTATATTTTAATCCACCCTCGTATACATAGTTGTAATAAAGTGGTATTATTAAGAAATTTCATTTTATTCTATGTGCTTAAATAACTTTACCTAGTTCATGTATTTTAGTATCTTGTGACAAAATCTAGAACGTACTACACAATTTCTCCGACAATTACCGGCAAAATATTCAAAACGCAGTTGAAATAGGCACATTCCTTATCGTACCACCTCATAAAATCTTTATTTTGTTCTAGTAAAAGGAACCTAATTTATTGCAGTAGTTTTCTTTTATATTGTGCAAGGAGTTTATTTATTTTAAAGTTATTATTAATATGATTATTTTGGAACAGTCCACAAAGTCCTAAAGCCCAGCTTTAACCATTTTGTTTGTTTTTCGTTTTTTTTTATAAAAGTCTTATTGACGGTATCGCGATTAGATTACAATTAATTTTTTTTTTTTACCCTAAAGGAAAAAATGGCTATTTTTGACAGTTTTTTTCATATAAAAAAAAAAACAGAGAAAAGCTAACTCTTATACGGATTTTAGTTTTTTAGGTTCTATGCACCTTGTTTTAAGAGAACCTTTTCTCGAGATAACTAGTAATTGTAATGTAACTTAAAAAAACATTACTCTTTTGCATTTTTATATTGAGAAAGTTTTATAATCTTGACAAGTTTTTCTACTATTAATAAAAGTTCACCTTTCTTTTCTTTCTACAAATTTATTTATGACTAAATTAGTAAAATTGGGATTTTTTTACCAATTCTCTTTTTATGAACAGCCTAGCAGCAATAAACAGGAGCGACTATCTAGAGCAGCGTTTCTCAAACTTTTTCGCATATGGAACCCTTTTTGAACAGAAAAAAAAACATCGAACCCTCTTAATGCTGCACAAATAAATATTTTTGCATTTTAAATTATAGGAATCGATAGACTCGTTATATTGTTATAATTTATTTTTTACAAAATATATTAGTAATACACTTTAAAATATTTTATTAAAGAACCTAAAAGGAACTTGAACATGAAATAATAAAAAGAATACTTTTATACATAGATAAGGCTATCAATGCAAGGGATTAGACTATTTTTACTTTTCACACATTTTTTTTTATCTTGGGACAGTCCACGAAGGCTCTGGCCGTACTTCTGCGTGTAGCAGGTTACATAGCCTGAACAGGGATAAAGGAACAAACAAAGTTGGGGGCCTCTTAAGTTGGACTGTAAAAAGATGTATACAAGTGGCACTACGTGTTGCAGGGAGCTGCTAGAGGAGGAATTATACTCGCCAACTCTTCGGAGCCATGAAAATACCTATAAAAGAGCGACAGATACCTTACAGCCCGTCGGCGTCGGTGGGTAACGGAAGAGGGCTTTTCTGTAAGTGTGGGATCATTAATAAGACGAACAGCTCTTCTTTGAATGGAGTCAAGAATGTTAAGTGTTGTAGGAGGCGCCACTCCCCAGGCATGAGAAAAACATAGATGATTTAGAGAAATATGAGTTTTGACGATAACATTTGATCATATTCACGAAAAAAATACAAATAGAGGATTTGCTTCTGATTGTCCGATTATATTTACTAGCAAATTTGAAAATCAAGGAGTTGCCACTAGGTCTTATTGATGAAAGTTGAAGTCTCATATCGGGCTCCGCCTTCAGCTTATTGCATGCGATACTTATTTTTCGGTAATACGTCTGGACTCAGAGAATTTTTTTTTCGCGGAACTCTTGCGGAAGTCGTGCGGAACCCCAGGGTTCCGCGGAACATACTTTAAGAAACGCTGATCTAGAGAAAGATATTCCAGCTTATAAGCATGCGCGGTCTTTTTTTTCACTCACGTCTAGAGACACCCCGGATAGACAAATTCAAAAGCCCTTAGTTCTAGTCGGTCATGGTTAGTTCTGGTTAGCAAAGCAGCCTTTTATTTTTCCCATTATTTTCCCCAATTATGTTTTAGACGTGAAAATGCGGGGACGTATTAAAAAAAACCGCGCATGCTCATAAGCTGGAATATCTTTCTCTAGATAGTCGTTCCTTAAACAACATGCATGGGAAACAAAGCAACCTATTTATCATATATTAAATCATTATTACCGGTAAACGTAAATTCAGTCCCATTTGCATTTTTTAAAGTAAATTTAGTCCGGGCCCCCAATCGGAACTACTCAAATTCAGTTCCGATCTTCAAACTAAGCTATCCCGCCCCGTAATTATTTGAAGCAAATGATTGATAAAGGATCTTTTTTTGCAATTTCCGCTATCTATTATGGTTTTTGAGTTATTATCAAAATGGCTTTTTATTTTTTTCGTTTTTTGTTAATAAAAATTGCAATTTTTATTGACAGAAAAAATCCTTAAAACGCCTTTCTCAGATTTGCATTCCGCGTCGAATGGGCTATAGCTTATATTTTTCTTAGCCTTCTAACTATTTTTTGCAGGAAACACACTTCTCGACCAGACTATATGTAATATATTAATGTAAATAGGTATGTGCCTCAATGAAGATATGTGTATGGTTTTGTGTTTTTCCTAGGTGGGCACATGCTCATGTGCTCTTGTATAGGAGCCGCCACTGGTAATTAATAATCTTTCCAGAAATGCCAAACTTGCTGGACAACTGTGCAGATCAGCGAAAAATTTTGCCGTTTTAATGAACGAAGAATTTTTCTTTTGGAAACTTAATTTAGCATCCGTAATAAACAACTATTTATGTGTTGGTGTTGCTTTTATAATTGATTCTGAAAACATAGAACTTGCATAAAGATCTGTATCTTTGATTCTAAAGTATGTAACTCACATGATCGTTAATCAAGGACTAAGCAGAAAGGGACTTAAGTATCGCAAACGGAAAAAAGTCCAAAATACACTGAAGAACAGTTGCGCAGAATCCCAATATGTTGCCGAGCATTAAGGAGTCACCACTTCACAGCCAACAAAGTTGTGATCATGGATGACGAAAACTACTTCACGTTGTCTCATTAGGTAATTTTAGGTATTGACGAATTTATACAGATGACATACAAAATTGCCCAAATAACGTCCAATATAATTCAAAAAAGAAATTTAAAGAAAAGGTTTTAGTCTGGTGTGTCATATTAGCGATGGGCATTTCAAGGCCTTATGTTGGACGGGTGAGGGGTGAGGCATTGGATTCCAATATTTATACTGAGCGATGCCTTCCGAAATTGGTTGATTTTATTAACACAATATCACCCTAACGATGACATTATACCGATCTTGCGTCTTGTCACTACCCTAGAACAACATGAAATTGGTTAGAGACCCACAACATCCCATTTGTGCCCAAAAATGACAACCTTCCAAGTGTGCCCCAGGCTCGTCCGATTGAAGATTTTTGGGCAATATTAAGTAGAAAGGTTTACGATAATGGTTGGAAAGCCGAAAATATGCAACAGTTACGATGCCGGGTATTCCAAAAAATTCGCGAAGTAGACAATAGCACCACCCAGAACAGGATGCGGCAGGTTAATCAAAAATTGCGTTTATTGTTAAGTAGCTATTAAGGAAATCGTTATTAAAAATTTATTTGAATACATTTTACCGTTTTGTTTTAATAATTCATTAAAAAAATTTTGAAAACTTTTGTTAGATACGTTAAAGTAAATAGTCCTCACAGAATTCACTCAACCATTTTTCTGTTCAGTGGTTATTTAATTACAGTTTTTATAGCAAAATAGTTAACTATAAAAAAAATCGGCACTAAAAAACTAGAACATAAAAATACAAATTTGAGTTTGAGGTTATGTAAAATGTTAAATATCCAAGAACACAAAAACACCAAAACCCAAAAACCCTATACAAATAAAAAAAAAATCTGGGATTTTGCCAACCCTGATGGCCCAGTTTAGTCCTTGTTTCTTGACCCTGTACTTAAAGCAGTTTTCTATACAATTTTTCATGTATTTTACTTCTAAATCATTTCAGTCCGTATCTAGCAATGTTAAGTGTGTTAAAACAAAATCACAATCAAATCGTTTTTGTGCGGTGAAAATATAGATCACCAGATCAATATAAATCAGCGCTATCCGTGTTAATAGCATGTATTGAAACTGTATTTAAATTTCTTTAAATGGTAAAATTGTTATGCACGGTATATCCGGTTGTACGTATAAATGGTATACCAAGGGTTATGCTGGCTCGGTGGATAATAAAAATTTATGTAAATAATAATTTTTAGCAAAATTTTAAAAGTCGTTTTAAAAGGAATGTAAAGATAAATCTACCTCTCCTTTTATCGGATAATCAGTAGTTATTGTTGAAAATAAATTAAGCTACTGACAGAGTGCTGCCGATTTTTTCTGTGATTAGTAGTATCACCGAGATAATTTATTAAGGGCAAAAATAGTCAACCAAATCGATTGATTTAAAAAATTTAAATAATTTTCATTTTCAATATTTTGTGTTGGTTGTCAGCAGGAAAGATAGTTTATTAATTTTTGATAAGAATATAAGGTTAAAGCGAAAACGAAAGAACTTAGCAACTAGGTTTTACAATTTAGACCCCATAGATCACGAAACTTTTTTGTCTCTTGGACCACTGGACATGTTTTTTGGGTAGATCCCTACTAATATTGAATTTTGTAACTGTACATTGGGGGTTGATATAGACCACTTGAGGAATCATAAAAGACACTTTAGAGATGAAGATGCAAAGTTTGAGGACTGGAGATGACATGATAATGTTCGGGGGGCTTAAGGGAAGAATTATCTCCCTAACAAACACCGTGGAAATAGATATATAAGTAAAACAGTTTTTCTACAGCTCGCTGTGCAAAAGAGATGATTTCTTATAAGATTGAAAAAAATATTATAATCAGAGTCTAGTTTGAAATACATACATAATTAAAATGTTTAGTCCAGGAAACGAACCATTTTGCCTCTGAATTTTTTCAAAATGCATAGAATGACTTGAAATTTTGACAGAAGGTCGCGAATAGTCCAAGGATCAACATCTATATCATGCCGAAGGGAAAACTTGGGGGTGGTTGCCAAACCATCTCAGGGGTGGATTTTTTTTATATTTTGACTACAGGAATCGATATAAAAATGATTTCTAAGCAAAAAATGTTTTATGCATTTCTTTTGCAAAATGCATACTTTTCGAGTTATTCGCGATCGAAAGTCAGAGTTTTTTGTCGATAAAATCAACGTTTTTAATCGGTTTTTTGGAAATTACTCGATAAGTATGCATTTTATCAAAAAACTGTAAATAACAAAATTGTAGCTTTTAAAAAACAAATAACACTTTTCTTTTGTAATTACTGTGGGACCAATACAAACCAAGTTGTGGTTTGTTAAAGGTTAGCTGTTATTCATCAAACGCAAAATTTACGTTTTTTTCGAGGAAAATAAATAATAAATTTAAGCATTTGCAAAGACGATTCTTTAAAAAAATCATAAATTTGAGTGAGTTATGCAAAAATCTTCAAAAACAACCCCGTAACTACCACCCTAATTAAAATGAGTCGTACCCCTTTTTAAATTCTCTTTATCTATGTATCATAAATGTATTCTAAAATTTTAACCGATTTAAATTGATTAATTTTTAAAAAAATGGAGCTGCAAGTGAAAGTCAAATGTCAGAATTTTCATAAAAATAATTCAAGGTTCAGTAAAAGAATATTTGCATTAATCTGCATCAAAATTAAAGTAAACGCTACTATCATCAGAAAATCTATAAAAGGAATTGATTATGAAAGAGAGAAGATCGTTCATGTGAATACAAAAACGTTATTGCAGTACTGAACCTTGGAGTAGGTACCCAGCATTGGTAGCAAGATAACTGATGTTCCAGCTGGAGTGCATTAAGAAGAAAGATCTGCAGTGCATTTTTTATGACGATTAAATTGGGTAATTGATGAATTTTGATGTTTTCTGGGTAACAATTTTTTTAATTTTCTGTGAAGCCTTAAAAGGCAAGTGCACTGTATAATACTTTTTAGCTTCCTAATATTGCATTATTGATAAAAACTCACTCTATAACTGTAACCATAAAAAATCCCATATGAAGCGTTCTTTCTGCCGCAGTCACTAAAAATTACCTAAAAAAAGGTCAATACTTTCACTTATGTATTTAATTATTTGTAATCAAACTTCTTACAAACATATTTAAAATAAAAGTTTTCAAAATACCTATATAAGGTTACATAATTTTAGAACACAATATTTAACACATTGCTTCTGCTAAATCCGTTTGTCGAACATCTCTCCGTAATATAGCAGATGTTGTGGGAATTAATTATTTAAAAATGTTAAAACATCTGCTTTTTCTATGAAGTATTGTACAAAATGTTATTTAAATATTTTTAGATTCGTCTTTTTAACGCAATTAACCACACTTTGACGTCATGTAGTATAAGTTCGGTTTAATTTTTTCCAAAAAAAATCAAGGATTGGTCTATTTTTCTTTCTTATTTGTAATTGATACGTCATTTATGTACTTCACAAAATGTCTACAGTAGATCTTTTATTTTTCACATATAGATTATCCTTCCACTTAGCAAGGTGTCCGAAATATACGAGTACGGTTTAGTGTGCTGTGATTTTGGAAAAACAGATGACATCTTACAATGTGCTTTATATTGTTTTGGCCCGGTTATAGGGTTGCCAACTCATCACAAAGCTAAAGTAGGACACATGAATTTTTTTAGCGCTTTAACTTTTTTGAAAAATATTTTTTAGCATAACAATTTTAATCGTTCGGCGTTTAAAAATAAAACCTACTTATAAATTTTGTAAGTTTTTAATTTTATAAATTGCCATTGTTGCCAATTTTTGGTAGGTATTTTGTTTAATTATTTATTGTTAAAATATTTTTGATAATTAAAAATAAATGCTTTTTTCGGAATTAAAAGAATAAAATATATTATGTAGGAAACGTACTTAAATGAAATACTAATTAATTATTTATTTAAATAACCTGAATACTGTGCAAAATAAAATAATAGAATGAAAAAATGAGAATTAAAAAGGTGTTCTATAAATTAACAAAAATATATACTCTTTGCTGGAAAAAATAATAATTTAAACTTATAAAACGAAAAAAAAAACAGAGTTAAAGGGTTTTCTAAAAATTAACAGAAAAAATAAAAAAAAAGTTTAAATTATAAAACGAAAAAAACATACCTAAACTTAAAAGGTTTTCTAGAAATTAACAGAAAATGTATTCTTGGATAAAAATATAACATTTTAATATTTAAAAAAATTACTTTATTTATATTTCTGTGGGTTCTCAGCTGTTTTTTATACAGAAAATTGTTTTTTTTTTTCGTTTTTGGTTTGGCCTTTGGGCTTGCCTGATAAAAACTGTAAGCAAAAACTTTTTTTCCTTCTAAATTTAAAAAAGCGGGGGGAGGACATTGCCTGATAAAACTGTAAGCAACTTTTCTCTAAATTAGCAGAGACAGGCAGTTTAGATTTTATTAATTCTAACAAAGCTCTTAATTTTTTATCCCGCCACTTAATGTTTATTAAAGATGTTGCTAAGATTAGAATTTTATAACATTGTGAAGAAAAGTAGGACAAATTGCGTCCTCCGCAGTAGCTGCGGAGCAATGGAGGACATTTTGGTTTAAAGGACAGTCCGTCCGACTGGCACCCCTACCTTGTTAGTAGATATTTCATATTGTGAAAAATGTTCTAAAGCTACTTCCAATTTTTCGAAAAATCAAATAGAAACAGCCAGAGCTGAAGTACTTGAAGTAAAATTTTACTTCAAGTACTTTTCTGTACTTGAAGTATTTTACTTCAAGTACTTTTTATTAGGAAGTACTTATACTTGATTAATTTATATCAAAATACTTGAACTTTTACTTTTCAAGCTCTTCTACCAGCTTTATTATTTTTTTTAATACTGTACCAACTTGTGTTAATTAATACTTATAATAAATTAAAGAAATACCGTTGGCTTTTACCACCATAAATAAATCATAGCATTAAGCCCCATTGTGTAAGGTCCGACCTTATCAAGGGGCCATAAAGGGGACAGGGTCGGCTTGAGAATGAGATTAAATAGAATTTTAAATGAAACTTACTAATTGAATAAAGAATAATATTTTATTTGCAAAGGGCTAATAAGTACCGAAAAACGAGTTTAATAAAATTTAAGCTAGACACATAAATAAAACTAATATTAGAATAGGAGCATAATATAAAATACAAAAATTTGCTATTTTTTTCTAACTTACTCTAAATTAAGTTCGGTTTCACTATCACTATCATTGTCTAAACTTATTATTAATGGCTGAACATTAGTATTCATAGACACGTAAGAATTTTCCACCTTTTTTTAACATGCTGTATGGAGTTTTTCCAACTATCAGCAGTAATATCATTTACTACACTTTTATTAATTCCACTACAGATGTATTTAATGTTGGGAAGTATTATTTCTTCGAACATTCGATTTAAACTTTATGCCATATATGTTCAATCGGGTTAAAAACACAATAGTACGGAGGTAGACGCTACACTGTATGTCCATTTTCCATTGCGAGTTTATCACACACATATTCTTTATTTATTTTAAAAGCTTTTAATACTTCTAAGAGGTCTCGCTTTGTGTAAGCCTCTTCAAAATATATATTATTATCTAACATAAAAATGTTAATTTCTGCTTTAGTACTATAGGAACTAGGCAACTTGACTACTTGACGACTGTGATAACTAGCATTATCCATAATAATAACAGTATTTTTAGGAATATTTTTAAGAAGCCGGTACTCAAGCCAATTCTCAAACAGTTGTGCATCAGTGTCTTGGTGGTAATCCAGAAAAGAATCTGCTATATTTTTAGCTGACAGCAGCAGACAGTTCGGAACGAAGCCATTTTCTGAGCCTGCATGTATTATTGTTATCCTCTTGCCTTTATTTGAGGGTGCTTTGGTGTTACAATTTCTTGAGGAGTCACTCCAACCTTTTTGTGCAGTATCATGAGTGTCGAACCATGTTTCGTCAAGGTAAATTATTTGTCAATTTTCATCCCTATATTGTCTTATAGCAATTAAAAATCGATAAGGCCATTCCCGTAAACATTGAGATTCCATTATTGCTTGACGTTTATTAATTGTCTTATACTTAAAACCCATTTTAAGTAAAATGTTCCTTAAGCTAGATACGCTACAAGAAATATTTGTTTCGTCTTTAATGAGTCTTTTTCTTAGGGAAACCAAAGTAGGTATTGTTTGTCCTTCATACATTTCATAAATTTTTCTTCTTAATAGATCCAAATCACTTTCATCCACACATTTCAAGGAGCCGGAGTCACTTCGCTTTTTCCTGGAGGTTATGGGTTTTCGTATTATATCCTAACTGTAGACAAAGGTGTTTTTGTCATAGCACACGTCTCGGCTACAGCATCGCCAGAGCTAAAATTTCTTGATAGCAAAGACTGGTATACATTTTCGATTATTTCTTTAGCATCAGAACTTAAATGCTTTCTTGTAAAGGTGTTACTACAAGATGGCCCACTATCAGAATCGGCCCATGGCTGCCACATTTTTGCGCTATATATGTCACGAAAAAAATCACTTGCTTATAGCACAAATAGTAACGTAAGTTAACTCGTAAACAGCTTAATAAGAACTGAAATTATGACACTCAATTTCCTACTTATATTAGACCCTAGGAAATAACCTGCTCACCCTTTAATCACCACAAATATAGGTAAATAAATCAAATAAAACTTAGTAGAGGTAATAAATCACTACGGATTTTAATGTCTAGGGATTAAAAAAACAAGTTATTAAAGATAACAGACTTAAAACCCTAAAACTTTAGTTAGGACTATTATATTATATTTAGATATTTGGGCAGTGCAGGTAAATTAAATTTCAAATTCCGGCTCTGACCGCCAATATTACAGTTTTCGGGTTTGTTTATGACCCTAAAGATAATTTAGATTTTATTGCCGTCAAAATTCAACGAAATATCTCTGCATACACTTTACTTAAAGGTTTAAGACTTTAGGGTACGTGCATTAGTTTAACATACGTTTGTTGTTAGAGACAGAAGAAAAATGTTAATTTATTAAAGGGTAAAAATGCAGAAAATATTGGGATAATCACTAGTTTTGGGAGGTTATAAGGTTTCAAAATATAAAATAAAAAATGCCTTCGTATCGAATTAAAAAAATTTATTGGACCCTCGAACCCGAAAAATTTTCAGGTTTGGAGACAGACTTTACAGGTAAGGTAAATCGTTAAATTATCAAAGTATACATTTTCTTTTGCACTAATTCATTTTAGGCTATCATTTAACTTGGTGTTATTAAAAAAATGCTAGTCAAGTAAAACTACTTTTACTTCCAGTACTTTTATTTACTTCAGTTACTTTGGTTTACTTTAAGTACTTTGTTTTACTTTAAGTAAAATACTTGGGTAGTACTTCAAGTTCTTTTTAAATTTACTTGGAATAGCAGGTACATTTTAACGAGTACTTTAACTTGTACTTAAAATACTATTTAGGAGAACTTTAGCTGCTCTGAGGGTGGTATTAAAAATAAGATATTAAGTACTAAAAGAAGGCAACTATTCGCTATAGAAACCCGTTCAATTTGAGAACAATAAGAAAGTAATCAGCTGTCACATGTCCGCTGGCTCACCCCGTATTAACAAAATGAAACTTATCTACTAGAAACTTCAACCTCCATAGCAACAAGATGCATTCTACATTCTTAAACAAGTGCATATAGAAATGTATGCATCTCTGCATTTATGCAATTCATTATTTTATTTAATTCGGTTAATCGAGATAAGGTGGAACATAATCAATAGATTTGCGAGTGATTAAAAGAACGCTCTAATCTCTATGAAACATGTTCAATTAATCATTAAACGCGGGATGTTGAAGTAAATTCTAGGTAATTAAAATGCGTAATCTAAACACGGATAAAAATAGTAATGAATAAAGAAATTACGAATACTTTTGTGTGAAATAACTGTAATGTGATGGCCATAAATTAATTTAGTTGTCTAGTTTATAATAATCATCTTGATTTGAATATTTACAGAAATGCGAAATCTAACGGTAAACCCATTTAAAAAAAGGACCAAACTTGCGCTTTCTCCACTTTTTTTTGTTAGAAAAGAAAATGGTTAAATAAATACCCATAATTAGGGATTGATCGATATCGGTATCGGCCTAATAAAAATATCAATAATAAGTAAAAAATTACTAAACAAAAAACGACTTAACAATATTTTTAATTCAAAAATACAAAAAAGAAACAATTAATATAATAATATAATAAATAAACTTAAGTTTTGGTAAGTTATAGTCTGTCTCAAAGTATATCGTTATGGCTTTTGACGGACCATACCCCAATAAACCTTTAACGATTTTATTACCTATTTTTATTGGGTAAACCCATTTGTTCATAAGGGCAAGGGTGGGCCAGGTATTTCTTGAGTATTAACCATTGGGCATATAAATATTTTGGCTAATATTTTAGTGGCAGTGTTAAATAACCGTTTTTACTGTGCGTTTCGAAAAAGTTGTTTTACGTGAATATAACTATGTCGCGTCGAAATCATTTGTCATTAGATGCAAAACAGGTTGTGTAAAAAAAAACTTGTCTACTTACAAAAACTCCAATATCATCGATAAGGGATATTATTATTAGTGAAGAATTGAGCAAAAGAAAAAAACGTAGTGATTTTCAATCTCACCGTATAGACAACAGTGATCAGGACCTAATAAGAAGGAAAATATATTGTCTTTATGAAAGCGGAGTTATTCCTACCTTGGATAAACTAAAAAAAAACTAGACGAAGACGAAACCAATATAAATATTAGCCTTGCCACCCTCCATAGAGTTGTTTGTAAAATGGGATTTAAATACCGCAAAATAGACAAAAGACAAGTAGTAATGGAATCGCACAGATTACGCACTTGGAGATTTAATTACCTTCAAGAAAGTAAAAGATATAGGTTAGAAAACATATCCATAATTTACCTTGATGAAACATGGTTCGATACACACGACACAGTATCCAAAGGATGGGTTGATTCCAGTCAAAACTGTCAGACGAAAGCACCTTCAAATAAAGGAAAACGCATTACCATAATACACGCTGGTTCAGAAGACGGATTTGTCCCAAACTGCTTGCTGTTGTCTGCAAAGAATATTAAGGACTCTAGCTTGGATTATTATGAGGATACAAGTGCAGAACTTTTTAAAAACTGGTTTTAAAATTATCTTTTAAAAAATATTCCAAACAACAGTGTTATTGTCATGGATAACGCAAGCTACCACAGCCGTCTGCTACACAAAGCACCAGCTTCATCATGTTTAAAAACTGAAATCCAGGAATATTTGTTTGAAAATGATATTTATTTTATATTCAGTTACACAAGAACGCATCTTTTGGAAGTCAAAATTCGTATGAAATTAAAAAACAATATGTATGTGATAATTTGGCTGAACAGGCTGGGCATACTGTCTTACGGCTTCCTCCGTATCACTTTATATTTAACCCCATAGAGCATTTGTGGAACCAAGTAAAATCAAAGATCAGAGCAGAAAATGTTACACCTACTTTAAGTCCCAGTGTTATAAATTTGATAAAAAATGTAATAACTAACATACCAGTTGAGAGCTGGAAAAATTCACTACAGCACATTATAAAAATTGAGAACTCTTCCATTTCTATCCAAAACAACATAAATCCTATTGTAATTAATCTCAATGATGACTCTGATAGTGAAACAGAATTAGATTTAGATATTTAGATTAAAAATGTAATTATGTAAAGATAATGCAGTTATAAATTTATTAAAACTTTGCATATATTTAATTTATTAATGTAATTTTAAGATTGTACTTAGCTAAATAAACAATAAATTATAAATATTTATATTATTAAAGTCCGTCCCTAATGTTCTGTCCTTTAATACCTACCGATCCGCAGTTTTATTGCTGTCTGCAGGTTTAATCCATAAATGAAGGCAAGAGCTAACACGGTATACTTTGAGACAGACTATGCAATGCAACAAAATTAAATTTTCGGTCCTTCCTGGCCTGATGTCTAGATTTCTTAGGGTTTCATATATGTTCCCAGCTGAAAAGAAGAGCTGTTTACTAGCCACACTACTTGGTGGGGGTGCTAAATATATTACTGTACATTTATATAAAAATGAAAAATTGTCTTTTTTTATTTGCCCACCATGTCAAAGTATCTTCATTTTTTGATGTTTAGGCTAATTCGATGTACACTTTACGTTCCCCTTCAATTTTATTTATTAAATCAGTTTCATTCCTATCTAATGGTGGTTTCATAGATATATTTGCTTATATATCTATGGGTGGTTTACTTGCCGGCGTAATAAAATCAGGAATATTGTCTTCGTTTACTTCTTTTGATTTCTTAGCAATTTTTGCTAGAAGAGCATCATCATCGTCACTCACATTAGGGCTATTATCTCTTGCACGTCTGTTTTATTGGGGTATTGTATTAGGATTTCATTTTTTAAATCCGTATAGGTTTTTTGCGATAAAGCATTGTCGAAAAAAAATGTTCTGAACCTTGGGTCAAATAAAGTGGCCAAAAGAAGATTTTTATCAATAAAGTAGTCTTTGCACCTTTTATTTAAATAATTTTAAGCTCATTTTTAGTAGCCTGTATGTCTTAAGTAATGGTACTACTTCTGATATAGAAGCACCGTTCTTACTAAAAATTTTAGTAATCTCTTCAAAAGGTTTTAATAGATCTGGTAATGATAGTTAAAAAACACCTTTTATACCAAACCGAATTAAAAGTAGATAATAATTTAATTATAGTAAAAAAGCTTGTGGTGCAATTTACTATATTTTCATGATAAGTCTAATTTTGTAAGTAGCTACCAATAAATTAATTTTAAATTTAATATCAAGCACCCCTCGCTTTTTTACTATAATTACATTATTTTCTACTTTTTAGTTCGGTTTGCTATAAAAGCGTGTTTTTTTAGTTTTTTTAAACCATAATTTATTATTATTTGAGCCAAAATATAAAAAGGGCTCTGCATACATACGACCTAAGTTCATCTATTCGTAAAAAAAACTATTCTGAATAATATGATCATATCAACGTTATCATAGTTTATTTAATTCAACCGCGTTCTTACTGGATTAACACTAAACCACTTAATTAAAATGTTATTTAAATAAAAAATACCTTAACACAGTTACGTTGACAATTATAATATGAGCTTTTTGCCTCGGTCGACAGCAATGTTTACTTACTTTAGAATCATAAATTCTTGCGACACATATACCAGACGTATACAGACTTATATTACACTAATTTAAACAGTAATTTATATCGAATAAAACTTTTTAAAAGAGAAAATAATTTATTTTTGTCTTTGCCTTGATGTGTTCTATTTTTTTTGGGGAATACATAAACCTTCATACTTTTAGCTTTTATATCAAATGCTAAAAATATCTTTGGGTTTCACCACACATGAAAGAAAGTATATATTTATATTTTTACATTTTTGTTGCATAATAATATTCAGATTAATTTTTATGTATTTTCACAACTTTTGTTTGATTTGATGCATTTCTCATTTCTTTTCGGATACATGGGCATGAAGAAAAAAACGAAATAACATGAATAAATTCATAATATGTTTGAGGCAATAAAAAACAAAAAAATACTTTTTCTTTGTATAATACTGAAATTATTATACTCAAAATTTAAAAAAAAAATCATCAGTGTCATTTAGTATTTTGTCCATCATTAATTCTAACATCTGTATCTAAATGTGGATTAAATTTGACCCAATTCTCACTGCAAGAGACATTTTTATTTAAGAATGTATTCCATTCGTCAATCTTAATTTGATTAAAAGCCGAAAAAATTATTTCGCATTTTCGTCCGAAATGGACAAGCATTTGTTTTGCTAAATTAGACATATTTTGATATTTCATTCTCTCATTATCCCTTAATAATCTTACCGTATGCCAGAACTTTTCAATATTATCTGACACACCTCCTGCATTGCTGCATGAAGCCAGCAAGTTGGTACATTAGGGTCTTGCCATATTCCTGTATTCATTACATGGGATCATAACAAGAAGCTAAAAATTCAATAAGTTACCAAAAATCACAGAAAAAATACAAAAATGTAGAAATATAATTGTGGCAACGCTGGGCACCAAGCGCCTATCTCGTGTCGTCACATTCGTTTTGGTCCGACGTCAGATTTAAAGCGCTAGACATGAACTTTTAATGATCAATACGCCGATAGTAATTTTTTTCTAGACATAATTAAGTAAGTGCTTCTTAAAAAATTAAAAATTAAAAATGGTAAAAACGTGTTTTTCGCTCCTGCAAGCGCCATTGTTAATTTTAGAGGAATAAGTTCAAAATGTTTTTTTTAGGTACCTATTAAAATAACCTATAATTTAAGTCCGGCTAAAATTGATTTGGTCCATTTGTTTATGAAAAAATGCAAAAAACCGTTAAAAATAGCCATTTTTTGAATTGTTGATAATTATTGCAAAAATATTTTTTTATCCATTTCTGTCATTGCAAAACATAGGTTTTTTAATTCTTAATTAAATGAGAGGTTTTAAAGCATGATCGGATAATTTTTTGCGAAGATAATTGAGTTTTACTGATTTTAGAGCCCTAATCTAGTAGGTTATATCTTTTTTGTTTATAAATATTTTAGGTAATACAAACTATTTTTTGCTTTTTCAAGACTTATAGTTTACCAATTTAGATCAACGAAATAAAAAAATAATATTAAGTCCTTCGTTTTTAGCCTTGAAAAAAGGTACTTTTTTGTTAATAAACAATTGGAGCCTGAGCGCCCCCTGCATAAGTTAAGAATTTTAAACCAAAAAATATGGAAAGCTGGCTTCAAAACAAATATTTTTGAAAAAAAAGTTATTTTATTTATTTAAATTCCAAATTACTTAAAGTTTGCAATAAACATTCAAAAATATAAAAATAATAATTTTTAATTTTTTCCAGAATCATGCCTTAAAAAAATCCCAAAAATTCGGTTATTTGATTATAACTGGAAAAATATTGCATTCAAATGAAAAAATGATATTACTTAAATTAAAGGTCTTGTAAAAATACATAGTTTATGTCCTATAAAGTTTTGTGTATCGTTAATAGTTTTTAAGATATTGAGGCTTTACATTTAAAAAAATTATTAATATCTGAAATTATGCCTTTTCTTGATTATTTGCTGTTCAACCTCCAATTTGTACTGCAGATTTGTGTTCACACCCAACACACACCATTTTTTTGTGGGCCTGTGTAATCAATTAAACTTATTTTTTTTTATATTTAAATTTTTTATCTGAAGCCCTATTAGACGACATATCAATTAATAAGTCTAAAGCTAAAACTTTCAGTTTCAGATATATTAATTGATCTCTCGCCAATACCATTTTAAATGGAGGATTCATGAACACCAATCTGGCTTTTCGATTTCTAAAGTGCCTTCAGATTTATTAATTGATATGTCGTCTAATAGGGTTTCAAAAAAAAAAATTAAATATAAATAAAATTAAGTTTAATTGATTACACAGGCCCACAAAAAAAGTGGTTTGTGCTGGGTGTGAGTATAGGATTTTCTGGAGTATTTTTTTCCGCTGAACACACATCTAAAGTAAAAATTAAAGGTTAAACAGCAAATAATCAAGAAAAGGCATAATTTCAAATATTAATAATATAATTTTTTTAAATGTAAAGCCTCAATATCTTAAAAACTATTAACGATACACAAAACTTTATAGGACATAAACTATGTATTTTTACAAGACCTTTAATTTAAGTAATATCATTTTTTCATTTGAATGCAATATTTTTCCAGTTATAATCAAATAACCGAATTTTTGGGATTTTTTTAAGGCATGATTTTGGAAAAAATTAAAAATTATTATTTTTATGTTTTTGAATGTTTATTGCAAACTTTAAGTAATTTGGAATTTAAATAAAAAAAATAACTCCTTTTTTTTCAAAAATATTTGTTTTGAAGCCAGCTTTCCATATTTTTTGGTTTAAAATTCTTAACTTATGCAGGGGTCGCTCCGGCTCCAATTGTTTATTAACAAAAAAGTACCTTTTTTCAAGGCTCAAAACGAAGGACTTAATATTATTTTTTTTTTTCGTTGATCTTAATTAGTAAACTATAAGTCTTGAAAAAGCAAAAAATAATTTGTAATACCTAAAATATTTATAAACAAAAAAGATATAGCCTACTAGATCAGGGCTCTAAAATCGGTAAAACTCAATTATCTTCGCAAAAAATTATCCGATCATGCTTTAAAACCTCCCATTTAATTAAGAATTAAAAAGACCTATATTTTGCAATGACAGAAATGGATAAAAAAATATTTTTGCAATAATTATCAACAATTCAAAAAATAGCTATTTTTAACGGTTTTTTTGCATTTTTTTATAAACAAATGGACCAAATCAATTTTAGCCGGACTTAAATTATAGGTTATTTTAATACCTAAAAAAACATTTTGAACTTATTCCTCTAAAATTAACAATGGCGCTTGCAGAAGCGAAAAACACGTTTTTACCATTTTTAACCATTTTTAACCCCCACCCCTGCACACTTTTTTCGAGTCTAAAACTATATAGTCATATTCAGGTAATTACCCTCTACAACTTCTAACACCTTTCAACCTGTTACAAATTAACGTCATAAACAGCCCTTATTTTTACCTACAGACTGGGCTAGAACAGTTTTAACCTAATTTTGATTCAAAATGAGTTTTATGCAAAGAGCCTATTATCCGTTTTTTTACCGGCGAGACTATTAAAACCTGTGAACTATCAAAGATAAATACTACTAAGTAGTATTATCTTTGGAACTATCTAAAAGTCTGCAAAATTGCATTATTTTTATTTCAAGCGAACGTCTGACATTTAAAACATTCGTTTAGGTATTTCGACACGAAAATATTACTTCACTTCTTGGTTTGAATATTTCACTGGGTTACTATGCCAGCATTTTATTTTTAAACACGTATATTTTGATTGTTTTTAACGAAAAACAATAATAAGGAAGTCGTGTGGGACTTATTTTGTCGAGAATTCACTTTCCCGGTGAGAATTGGTATGTTTTTATTTCCGTTGCCAAAATTTGCGGTTTGTGGTACGTATTTTAAATTGTCGCCTGAGCAAACATAAAATTCATAATTTTCTTTCCTTCATGTACAGGGTTATTCATTTTAAAGTAAACAGGGCTTTATTTTTGAACTTTCCTGTACTTTTTTAAAAAACGAATATAGCCATTTCGTGTATTTTTTCCGTAGAATTCAATAATCTAACCAGAAAAACATTTGAAACAAAAACAAAAGAGTTACAGCACGAGTGACGTATTTTTTAAATGGAATACCCTGTATATTTTTATTTCAATGGATAGATATTTTCACGAGGAATTCGGTGATATAGGGGTTGCTGGGTTTATTTCCTGCGGTTCTGCTGCAATTGTCTAAAAACTGCATGATATTATAAGGATAGTTTCACCTGAAAAAACCTGGCTGCCAGGTCACAGTTGTTTATTTGTCAAAGTCAAGAATTTTAAAAATACGTTTATTACTTTTTGGAGTAGTTTTATAATGAGGTTTTCATCAGAAGAACGGCTTTAAATTATATTATATGCTAAAAATGATATGATATTTCTAAACCAAAGCAAAATTACAATAAACGGAAAAAATTAAAATACAATACGAGGTTAAATATTGTGGTTATAACACTTATAACAAAAAATTATAATATTACTTATAATTTTAATGTTTTATATGACCCCCGTTATTTTCGAAATGTAATTTTGGAACTTTGCCTTAAATAATTGCAATTATGGAAATTGCTCGAAAAACACTTTTGAGGAATTTGGCAGTGATTCTAGCCATTCGTCTTTGAAAGTGAAGATTTTAAAGAAAAATTTATGGAGAAATAGAATTTTAACAAACAAGGGTATTAATAAGAGCAATTAATAATCAAGGTAATGTAACGCGCGAGCCTAACGAGTTTTTTTCCTACATAAGCGTCACAAGTGAATTTCCTTAATTAACCCCTAGAAGTAAGTAAATTCTAAAAAACTTCTACGAGCTAAATTATGCCGAAAACAACTAAATTTTATAATTTTCTTACAAAAGTGACATAACTCAAAAGTATTAATATTAAATAAAACTATGTTCACCTTTAACTTCAAAATGAAACCCAATTATGGTTACTTTAATAATTTTCGTTGGAGAAAAAAACTCAGTCCAAAATTTGATCAGTAAAACCATTACACGACAAGGTATTTTCATTTGGCTCTACTGTAAAATTACAGGTTTTGTTTTGTGAACTACTTAGGGCATTAAATCCTTCTTGTAACAATTGTTATGTAACTCATTAATAGTTTCTAAAGTTTTTTTGGGGTGTTCGTATTTTTCCTTCCGTGGGTTCAATATATAGGCCATACCATGATAAAGCGAGATGGTTAAATTTTCTATTAAAATTTTTAAAAATATTTTTTTCTAACCCTGCGGCCTTTGTATTATGTTATGTTAATTGGATGTTTTTCTTTTGCAGGCTTCAACGATAGACGGTCGTCGAAAGGGCGCATGCCTCTTCTGTCAAGAATACTTTATGGAGCTCTATCTGTTGGCCGAATTGAAAACAATCAGTCTGAAAGTAACCACAGTTGACATGCAAAAGCCACCTCCTGATTTTAGGACTAATTTCGAAGCGACGCCGCCTCCAATCCTTATCGACAGGGGGATGGCAATCTTGGAAAACGAGAAGATCGAAAGGCACATCATGAAAACTGTGCCTGGTGGACATAATTTGTTTGTTCAGGTTGGTATTTTTCTACGCTACCTGTTGAAATCTCTTATGGCCGCGTCCCGCAGGTGTAATTTGCGTATAGAACGGAACGGTCCCAACGATCGTATTGGTTAGAATTCGCCTGTGTTGCCACATTTCAGATTTTTAACCAATGCGATTGTTGGGAACGTTACGTTACGTTATGTTATGCGAATTATGCTCGTGTGATGCCGCCATTAAACAAAAATGTTGATTAAATGTGAGTAAGAGCCGTTTTACACCGACAGGAATTTATGTGAAATTTATAGCGAAAATTATCTTTAAAATTTCGATGAGCATTTTCAAATTCAAGTAAAAATATTGCTAAATTTGTATGATATTTATGCTCACAAACAATAACACATGTCTGCAAAAAAAGTTTTCTGTGCTGGGTGTCGGACTAAGATTTTCTGACGTATTTTTTTTCCGCTGAAAACGAATTTGAAGTCAAAATTGGAGGTCAAACAGCAAAAAATTGAGAAAAACCCGTCGTAGCAGAAACCTGCTACCACGGAATGTTTGGTCTACGACTATACAAACTATAGGGGATTCAACAAATTTCATAAAATAAAAAATAGAGCTTTTCGAATTGTCTACATAAAAAGTATATAAACATTTTTGATAAGATAAATAATGAAGGATATGTAAACGAAAATGTAATTTTGACAAAAAAAATCAGTCCAAAATGGGGAAAAAAGTATTTTTTTAATGTAATTTTTGGGTTTTTTTTTAATTATAAATCATTTATTTTATATTTGAATCCCAAATCACTCAAAATTTGCAGAAAAAATCCTGAAAATTCCGTTTTTGGATTATAAATCTAAAAATATTGCATCTGGATAAGAAGGTGATCTAACTTAAATTAAAGGTCTTGTAAAAACACATGGTTTATGTCTTATAAAGTTTCGTGTATCATTTATAGTTTTTGAGATATTGACGATGTAAATTTTAAAAAATTATTGTTAATATCTGAGATTACGCTTTTTCTCGATTTTTGCAGCAATTTTGACTTCAGATTCGTGTTCAGCGGAAAAAAATACGCCAGAAAATCTAACAATTAGTCCGACACCCAGCACACACCACTTTTTTTGCGGACCTGTGTAATTTTGTAAAGAGCCGTCAATGAATTAAACAGTTAATAAATAGTGAAGAGCATATGCAAAATTCTATAAATCAACACTATAACAAAAATCATTAAATAACATAAATCTTTTACAAAGAATAACATGAAATACAGTTATAAAATATTAAAACAAAACACAATATGATAAATCATAAATGCAGCAGGGTAGGTCCGAAGAAAGATTTACACCGCAACATCACTATAGAATATTCTCCTTTTCTACTTGGTTTTAACTTGAGTTATCTAATATAAAAAGAAGTCAATATTATTAGAAAACAGGTTTGCATTTCTGCATATTAGATATCAGGTTTGCATTTTTGTAAAGCCTAGTTGGTGATGAGAACATTCCATAGTTGTTTCGATGAAATGGTACATGGAATAGATTACTTTCTCTAATTGCCCTCTGTGGAACATTAAAGTAAGACTCAACAAATTAGACCATTCGCAGTTTTGAAAAGTGTGCAGATATACAAAAATATTCTCTTTGACTGAAGACCTGAAAGAATTTTAACAGGTCACTGTAAATCACCTCTCTAACAAGGATCTGCAACTTAAACAATTTTCTCTGTACTCTTTCTAACAAGTCTGAGTGCTGTAATACGGGGACCACACTTGATAGGCATATTTAAATAAAAATCTTATATAGAAGCAATATAAAGCCTTAAAACAGTTTACATCATTAAAATCATCCAAAGTTCTCCAAGCAATTTTAATACATGATTACATATGTATGTATTTGATTTCAAAGTTAAAATCAGTGCACTGCCAAAGAATATAGTTTTTTTTATGTAGCTGGGAATATCATTTATAAACACATTAAAAAGTCATGGTTCCAAGTGTGCCCCCTGAGGAACGCCCGATATTACATTATAATATCTGGAAATATTATTCCCTATCTTCACAACCTGACCTCTGCCGCGTAATTAATCTACAAACCACCTGAGCAATGGACCAAAAATTTCCAATGACTTTAACTTCTCAACAAGAATACGATGTTCAACTTTGTCGGATGCTTTAGAAAAATATGTGTAGTATACTGCATCCACTTGTAATCTGTTCAGCATCGTTTAAAGATACTGAAGAATAAGTGTTTTTGATGGGGTGTTAGTTTTAATAGAAACATAGATTTATGGATAATCATTTGTTTACTGTAATTCCTAATAGACTAGGCGAAATCGGCGCATGCGTAACCGAAAACTATTCCACCTCAATTTTTTTATACGATCCTCTTTAAATTGTCCTACTGAAATGAATGAACAAGCTGGGTTTTTGGCTACTTTTACCGGCAATGCTTTTCAAATACATGCATGTAAATAAAACTTAACTAATAAAATTCCTACTGACTTCCAGCAGAACCAATGGCTTAACGTTTGAAGTCATTTTATCGGAAAATGCTATACTCCCGCTACCTAGGGTTCCCACTAGCCCAACCCTACCCGGTTGTCGCCCATTCTAAAACCTGTAAGAGAACTCGAAATGTTACCAATAAATAATTTATATATATGTTTATTATTGTAAATATATTGTATGTACACATCGTATCTTAGGAAGATTTTATATATATTTTTTTTAATACATATTTTTAATGGGTCAAAAGTACCCAAAATTGAGATTTTTCGAACTTTCAAAAATTTATATTTCCAAAAATATTAACTTTATCGTAAAAAGTCATAGAACCTTTTTATTTGCATTTCAATAAAGAATATGAAAAAAAAATTGTTCGGTTAAAAAATAATAATTCCTTGCAATTGTTTAAACAATATGACACCAGGTGGCGCCATGGCAACATGCATTTATATAATCAGTAGGGCAATTTAAAGAGAATCGTATAAAAAAATTGAGGTGGAATAGTTTTCGGTACTCATGCGCCGATTCCTCCTATTATTTATTAGCTTTATGTTTTTAATTATTGGGATATAAAAATATTAAATTCTAAAGGTAAATAAAAATTTAGAAAAAAATTGACTAATAATACCTTCTTTAAATTATAGAACATGTTAAACATGTTGCTTGTAAAACACAAAATATTTATTTTTAAAATTTGCGACACAGTTATGGCAATAATGTTTGGAATGATTCTTGTATGTGTAACGCGGCTCTAAGTGTGGATAATTTTATATAAATTAATATAAAATGACGCATGTTTCATTGATTTTGTTTTTTAGGATAAGGAAGTAGCAACTTTAATAGAGAACTTGTACACAAAGTTTAAAATGTATGTAACCAAGTATGAATCACCGGACACAAAAGAAGCAAGTCAGCCTTTGTTTTCTCACTTGGAAAGGATTAACGACTTCCTTGTCAAAAGGGGGACACGGTTTTTGACAGGTCAGTATAAGCGTCGTATTGTCTAATGGGAAATAAAAAACATTTCTTATTTTGTGTTAATAATGTCATTGCTATTGTTTATGTTAGACGTATTAATTTTTCAATAAAAATGAATGCAGATTTTAATTTTTCACCCAACAAAACCCCCTCTAACCGAATATTGTAACAATACACCAAATATTAACAAAATTATTTTTAACACTCTGTATCCCCGAAATCATCGACTTCTGGACTGAGGTAAATTCGGTTAGGTCGTCAAATTTTAGCGTCAGGAATTTGTGGTAGCAGTTTTTCGGCACCTTTTAGAGACACTCTGTATATGACTTAACTAATACTAAATAAATATATTTTTATTTAATTTTCAGGCGACACCATGTCGTGTTTCGACTGTGAATTGATGCCGCGCCTCCAACACATCAGGATTGGAGCAAAGGCGTTTAGGAAGTTTGAAATTCCAACCAGATTTACTGGATTATGGAGGTAAATCTACCGACTTTAATACCGATCCCGAAAAGGATCAAACACGTTTTTTTTTAATAAGTTTTTTGCATATATTTTGCTATATTTTTTTCAACTTTATAGAAACCATTTCGATAGGAAATTTCATTATTTACAAATAAGCATTCTCTTTATTTTTGCTAAAAATGCATAGATTTTGAGATAGTTAAAAAAATTTAAAATAATAATTTTAATGTTTTGTTTGTTACAATTGAATACAAAAAAGAATACATAACAAAACATGTAAAGATAGGTTCCAAAATTGTAATAATGTACCTAGATAACTAAATACCTGTATGTGCACAGTACCAATCAACGGTTAATAGTATAATGCACAAAACATATATGTAAAAAAAAATCACTTTTCCTAACAAGATAAAACGTTCGCAAAAGCAAAAATTAAACAAAACATAACATAAATAAAATAGATTAATATACCATCAAATACCTACATACTAATAAAGAACTTCTTAAATGTTTCTAAATTCTCTAAGATGTACTCTCTGGATGCTACACAAATTTTTTCAGTATCTTTATATTAGACATATTAATTTAACAGTGATATATTTTGGGTGCTAGGTAAAAAGTTGACCTTAATTTTATTGTTATCGAAGCAATTGGCGTTTCCTGGTGTTTATTAATATTAATTCTAGTTTGGTATGGATGGCTTAGAAATTTTTTATATTTAAGGGATCTGTGAACATATATACACAGGTAGACAAACAGTACAGTCAACGCATATCAAAAACCTCTTTTGACTAGAGCAAAGCTGTAGAAAAGTGTCTGCTTTTCCTAAAAATTATTTTTAGTATATAATTTTGGGCTATGTTTAAACTAGATAAACTGTTGTGGTAGAGACCACTCCATACAACCATACCATATTTCAGCAATGATTCCACAATCCCCTTGTATATCATGATTAAAAGCTGCGTTTTTAAATATTTTTTAATTGTGTAGAATTTATATATTAATTTTCTAATATTATTTGTTAATCTAAAGACATTGTGATCCCATTATAAGTGTTTGTCAATTACAATTCCCAAGTATTTTGTGCAATTAACATGGGCTAAATGAGTATTAAGGCTATCAATGTACAAAATTGTCGTAATGTGGACGGTTTGCCATTATAAGTTAAAAAGCAATATAGTTTGTTTTTGAGACATTCAGAGATAACTTAAAAGAGTCCAACCAGTGTTTAATTTTACTTATGCCATTGTTTGCATACTCTCTTACCGAGTCCCATGTATCCCCACAAAAAACAACAGCCGTGTCATCAGCATAAGGCACCACCGATCCGTTCTGAATTGGAAAATTAGTCAGTGAATTGATGTATGCAATAAAAAGGACTGGCCCCAGAACAGTACCCTGTGAAAGTCCCATCTTGATTTCAAGTGGGTCACTTGAGTGACAGACTGCGTTCTGTCACTCAAATAGTTACCGAAGACATCCAGCACAGTGCCCCTCATTCTATAAGATTCTAACACCTCAAGAATCAAATCATGGGGCACCCTGTCAAATTCCTTCGCCAGATCCAGAAAGACAGTAAGACATTTCTTTCCCTTGTCTAGATTATCTGTCACCTGTATACACAGTTCATAAACTGCATCAGTTGTGCTAAGAAAGCCCCTAAAGCCATACTTACGTTCAGATAAAAATTTCATTTTGGTTAAAAAATTCCACAAAGTTTTCATAATATACAACAAACGGCAAGAAAATTGAATTAATTTTTTTAAACCAATAACAGTGGTGATGTGTTGAATTTAAAAAGAAATTTATTTATGTGTTTTAAATAATATTGAAGACTAATTTGTGCTAAAATGTTCATTATACCTCTGGGTTTAACTTCTATTTTTATTTGCAGGTATATGGCGAACATGTATGAACTGGAGGCCTTTAGACAAAGCTGCCCCGCAGACCAAGACATTATTAGCCACATTAAAAATCAACTCGGTTTGAGGACAACCGCTAGAATAGAACTGGAAACGCCGATTTACACCACTTCCATTCCTATTTTAGACTCGTAAAGATATATTTTCTTCCTTTTATAACATTAGACATTCTTTTGAAGTTAACGTTAGTAACTATACTATTACACCTAAGTTTTTTGAAAACTTAATGCCCCTCCCAGGTCTCAATAATTAACAAACTATTGTATTTTTTTATTTTCTATAGATGTAGATTAGGTTATACATGATATTTTAACACTGGATAGTGAGCAACGAAATTTTATCTTTTTAGTGACTAACGTAACGATTTCGTTTGACAGAAGGTTGAGTTTTCAAAAAAAAATGATGTTTATGGTATATGTATACCGAAAATATTCATTAGGGCCAGTAGTAGTAAATTAGGATAACATTAAAACAATTTTTTTAGATTGTTTAGAATAATTTTAAGTAAAATTTTTTTCTCAGTTGGCGATGCTCTGCAGGCGACGAGGCGGCCTTTTAAAAACCGATGTTTTTGGTGCCCTTCAATCTAGTTCTGATTATCATAATTGTACGTTTTATAAGAGTAACAACAACATATATATTTTTTAAAAGAACAATTATACCTTATTCAAAATTAACAATTATACCTGGGTTCCTTTTTTTGTGAGAATTCACATGACTATAATCGAGCCTCTTTAATTTGAAAGTGACCAACACAAAAACAACTAAACCAAAATGTATTGCATTGGTCAAGAAAGCAAGTAACCATGGTTATTAATGCCATTTACCAATGAGAGACTTTTTCTTTATTAGTTTTTTGCTCATTTTTAACTGTTTTTATTTATTTAATGCTAAATGGCTTAAATTATCCTAAATAATCTAAAAAAGTAGTTTAGAAATCACCAAAAGCGGTAAAATTCTTCATGTATGCTGGCCCAAAGAGGAGGTTCAAAATTTGGCGTTTTGTAATAATTAAAATGTCAATAGCTGGCTTTATTGACTATCAAATATGGTTTTACCAATTACAGAAAAAAAATTATTCAGTATTACTACTTTTTCAAAACGCTAAAAACGGAAAAATAATCCACCTCGTACTAACATTAACATTTAAGGATTTAGCACAAACTCTGTGGGAACTAGTGATTTAACCAGTTACTAAACCAAAAGATAAATTTGGTTATCAAAACATTATTATATAGTTATAAAATAACTTTGGTTTTCACATTCTGTTTGGCATTCATTTCAATGAATCGCGCGTTTTGAGATCTACAACGCCTTTTCAGGAAACAACCGCTGTAGGCGCAGAAACCCGGGTTTTTTCCCAAAGATTAAAGAAAAATAATCCACCCTGCCATTTGTTGCTGTCGTGAAAGCATGTTTCGACTTTATATGGTGATTCCTAAAGCCCTCTTTCTTCCCGCACATGGTTTCCCAGAAGCCGGTTGTACTGTGAGGCTTAGAGCCAGGCAACATTGGGGTCGCTGGCGAATTACCTTGGCATCAAAGCCAAACGAAGGTGAAATAAGTCATTCTGAAAACGGGCAGTTTCTGTTGGACCTCCGACCAGTGAAGTCACGCGATAAAAAACTACATAGCTTTTTCCGGTTGGAAGTTTAATTTTCTAATTTCTGGGGGCTTCGAGTCCGACATCCAGATTCTCCACCGACGAAGCTCTGTCTGGAGAAAGAAAAGCTGGCGAATTGACTAGTATCAAAGCCAGAAACATATCCGATCCAATTCTAAAAACGAGGATAGAAAAAGATAGTCGACAGATTTCTTAGTGGCCAAGTGATGGTTCCGAGCCAAACACGTGGCCACCCCTAATGAGCTGGCAAATGGGACCGTGAGGGACCAGAGCCAAAAATCAAATAACCAACCAACCAAGATAGAAAATCTTTGGATTTGGGGTTAGGATTACTGTTCAGTTACGCATTCGCCATTTTAGGTTTTAGGAAATATTTCGTGTTTATATGGTTTTCTCTAAAAATCTAAAAGTTGTTCCATACAGAAGTTTTATGAGCCTCTCAGTCTTAATTTAAGCCAAAATATTTTTAGTCTTTAAAATTAAGACCAAATAATCCCTAATTTCCATAGAAATGTGTTATATTACTTTGCATTTTCTATTATTGTGCTAAAGTAATTATGTAGCTATATGTAGTATGTAAAGACCGTGCTATTAATACACCAAACTTTTGATACATAAATAATAATTGTGATGGATCGCAAGCTAAACTAATTTTTATATTATACAACTATAATGTATATATATATGAGTAAATTATTATTTTTCCAGTGAAAACCGAAGTGGTACAGGGTGTCCCATTATATTTTTTACCTAAATCGACCTTTTTTAAGAGAAGTAGTATAAAACGTAATGCAACACCTTGCATATGAGAATTTATCTTTTTATTTTTTGAACTAGCTGATATAAATATTTTTTAACTGTTAAAAGAAGTTACTTAAAAGTTATGTTTTCGTAAGTACTTTCATTGCGGTGAAAGTATATATTGCTATATTAAGCTATATATATATTATGTTATTTGTATTTAATTTATATCTTGGATGCTTACAGATTACTTATAATCATATTTTGTAATAATATAAAGTTTGTGGTTATAATTATTTCTGGGCGTCTAGGTAGTGGTATAACCATATAATACACTGTTAGTTTTGTCTAAACATCAGGAAAAGACATTTTAAAAAGTTCATAAATCTGTAAAAAATGTTTTTGTTCGAAATAATTTTTTAATTTTTTATACTTTGCGACCATATTTTTTCAACATCCTGCATTTTTTTAAAACTTACAGTAAAGAATATTATTATTTGTCTTAATCCTTGCTAAGTCAGATTTATCTTGAATCCAATTTTCATTTGAAAAAGTTGGCAATACTGAACTAACAGTTTATTATAAAATTGTACCAAAATTTTCAAGTATAATAAATAAAAATTCCAAAGATTGTGTTTTATTTTTTTATTTACAAATAATTTAAAGATATATACCCTATCTGCAACATACAGTGATATGCATTAGACATTTTATTGTTACTATATATACATACATAGGTATATAAGTTTTAAAATAAATTAGTACCGGTACTAAATACTGAATATCAGTAAAAGGAATGACATACAATTTTAAATAAATCTTTGTTAAAAGTATATGGCCTCGCCGCTCGGCTTCGCGACAGAAAAAGAAGAATTATATAGGATTTCTCTCCCACACGCTTGTTCCAATTGGTTGGCGAGGAGAGGTATAAGTGTGCGAGAAAGAAATCATCAACTTATATTCTTCTTTCTCTCTCGCACTGCCCAGCGGGCAAGACTGCCTCTATAGGTATATGCTTGACCAACGAACTCGAGGACAAGAATTCTTGGTTATAACGGTCTATAATCGGACATTTTCCATTTAAACGTGACGTAAAAAAAGAAATAAATTTTATTTATATTATATTTTTTTAAAAATACTAAAAAATATAATTTAATTTTGTTAAAGTAGATTTATCAAAAAATCGTAATTTTAAAATAAAATATTTATTTTTTACTAGACTTTATCTTAAAAAATATATTTTTATACAATTCTGAATAAATATCTTTATCTTTTTTCCATATTCACAAAAAAAGCCAAGTAATTTGCTTTTAAATATTCTCAAAAACATAACACAATTTATAATCAAAATTTCCGCAAACCACCTAATTATGCTATAATATTAGCTGTTTACGAACAACCACTTTTCTTACCTAAGTTAAAGTTAGTTTCTGACCAGAGCTAAGTTGTTTGATCGAACACGCAATTTCGGCTTGTCAAGTTACGACTCCCCAAAACGTTAAAAAATGTCAAATTTTGCTCAACTTAGGTTAGCCAAGATATCTCAGACAGAAATCCGGGTACCTTTGCAGGGGCAAGGGGGGAGGTCAGATTCTGACTTAGCTGTGACAAATCGTACGGCCAACTAAGTTAGTTGAGTTAGTTCCCCTCAACTTAGGTCAGAATTTGTGCTGTTCGTAAGCAGCTAATAACAGCAGTTACAATTGGTTATAAATGACAGATCCGTTAATGACGTCAGCTCACAGAAATTGTGTTCGCCCAAATGAAATGGGAGGAATTAAACGTCCTTCACAGATTCACAGGTGTGTTTAACATTTTTTTTTATATTAGCAAAAATTTTAAAAGAATAGTGTAGGCTAGCACCATTTTTAAATAAAACATCTAATTCTGTCAGGTAACTGTCAATTAGAAAACAGCTTTCAAGGACGGTAAATACCGAAATATTTTGGTAATAACTTTGAAATATAGTCCAGTAACTGAAGACCTGAAAGTACCCAAAGATGTAAATAAATCTGTTCAGTTTTCATTTGGGGCGCAATTCTTAAGTCTTCGCGGATGCTTTTGAGCGAGAAAAATTTTATCACGATTCCGACCTGGGAACCCGCTGATAATGGCCCCCCAAAGTTCAAAAAATGAGTTTCCCTCGAAGATCTGCCAAAATATAAGAATTAGAGAATTTTTGTTCAGACAAAAAATGAAGATCACCTCAAAATCTACAAAAATGGTTCTTAACATTTTTTCGCAACACCAATATTTTTCGCAAAAGCGGCCGTCGAAAAATCCATAACGTTCCATACTGGACAGATTTTCTAGAACTCCGGAAACGGCTAAAAAATGCAGGTGCGCAAAACAAATTTTTATCAAAAAGCAAGAAAGATGGTGAAGGAAATTTTCTGAGATCATTGAACACTTGCTAAGGTCTTATCATAAAAAAGAAATGTTAATATCAAACCATTTTTTAAAAAACTATCAATAAATTAATGAGATACTCTCAAAATATTGTGAAGAAAAAACTGACCGCTTTTTTTAATATTCTAGAAAAATCAGAATGGACCCAAACTTATATGCAATGATAGGTACGGGTTTTCCCATTCCGATGAACTTTGAATGATTAAAAAATGTACATTATTGCCCGAGTAATGGAACAATTCGTCGCCCGCTTATAAGTGAATCCATGAAGATAGCGGCATTCTAGCGGAAGAGCGGCAGCTGAAATGAGGGGACTTTGGGTCTCGTTATCTCAAAAACTATCGATTTTTCGAAAAAAATTATAAGGACCATTTTTGTAGATTACAAGGCGATCTTCATTTTTTGTCTAAACAAAAATTCCCAAATTCGCATATTTTGGCAGATATTAGCGGGGAACCCATTTTTCGGGCCTTGAGGGGCCATTTTCAGCCCTTTCCCACCTGTTAATGTTGATAGCATCCCCAAAGACCTAAGAATTGCGCCACAAAGGAAAACTACAAATTTATTTACAGCTTTGTCCCTTCATTTACAGGTCTGTTAGTTATTTAGAAAATAGTATACACTATTGTACACTTTCTTTGCATAAGCACTCTTATGGAAGGAATATTTTAGGACTACACATGGTAGAAAAAGTGTAAAGTAGTGTAAAATATTACTGAATAATACGCAAATCTAATGTAATAAGGAAAATTAAGAAAACAAGCCTAGGAACAGTAATATGTAAATTCGATTTGTAAATTTCAAAACCAAGTCAAAATTTTATTTTAAAACAATTTTAATTAAAAAAATTGACAAATTTTGTCTTTGATACTCTAGAAACTAACAATATTTTCTGCAAATTATTTATTTTGTTAAAAAGTTTGTAGGTTTTGATAATAACAAAATTTTGGTTTTGTATACAGCTCACCATTAATTACTAAGTTTAATTAATCAGTTATTGCCTCACACTAAAATTTAGATAAATAAATTAAGATTAACTTATCACATATAAAAAATATTTTAGAGTTTATTTGTTCTTTTATTACACAAATCTAAACTTTCCGGGCGGTTACAAATCTGTTACTGGGTTTTACAGGCATTACATATTTTATACTATGAGAATACGCTTGATGTGGCAGAAGACTGCTTAAAAATCTATATGTCATAAAGGCAGTTAGCCCCCAAATTCTACACTTGCCTCCTGTAAACACTGGCATTGTAGCAAAGCCTCCTCGAAACTGGGTATATCCTATATTTTGTGGTTTACATAAATCCTCAAGGGACACAGTAAACACGTCTTCAACTTCTGCACGGTTTACTTTTAGATCTTGTATCCTAAATTCCCCCTTTATTCGACCTATTACAGGAGTCACACAAGTTTCTTGCCTCGTAACTATCACAGTTCCACTTCCCCATACATCTATGTCATTTTCTTTAATGCCCAGCTCCTCTTCTGTTTCTCTTAGAGCGGTTTCTTCTAAATCTTTGTCGGTGACGTCCTGCATTCCTCCAGGAAAACTCACTTGTCCTCTATGTGATTTTAAATTTGCCGCGCGAAGTGTATATAAGAGCGCCACCTTTCCATCCACCACGCAAAGTGGAATTAAAACGCCCGCGCGTTTAGATGGTTGATGGGCGACCATCCTTATCGGCTTTAAACTAGCAAACTTTCCCACTGTTCTTTTCACATTTTCTTCACTAAAAATAATTTCGGGGGCATAAAGGCTTGAATACCGAAATCCCAAGGTCTTTAGTAAGGATATACGTGATTTAAATATCATTTTAAAAGAAAGAAAAACGCTACAATTCTGGGCACATCACTGAAATTTGTTAAGTTGAACTGTCATTAGCGTCAATGTCAGATGTTTTCTAATCAGCTGTTGATTTAAAATATCCAAATGAGCTAAATATGACGCTTATTTTTGTTTAAAAAAATTAAAAATAGCCTTGTTGCAAAATGTATTTTTGTATAAAAAGGTAAACACAAAATATCCACTATCAGCAGTCAACTAACAAACTAAAATTTAACACGTACAGCGTGACCACAATCGATTTTTAGATTTAGGTCAAAGTCTGCATTAGATAGTCAACCAATAGAAGCAAAGGGCGGGAATAGTACATTTTTAAATTATTGCGCACCTTACAGAGGGTCAACAAATCCAAGGTAATTCTTATTATTTTCACCTAAATGTTCATTTGATGGACATCGTAGTTTAGTGAGTATATTATAGGCTTTTTCTGTTTACTTTTTATTAAAGAATATCTAAGCAAAAAAAAAACAGTTACACCCACTGCTTTTAAAATTTCCATTTAAATACTAAGGTTTTCCTTGCTATTACAATTGTAAATTTATATTAATTTTCTAATTCAGCCTTGACACTGAATGCTACAGCGACACAATTTTGCGAACAATTCATTTAAAGCTGATTTTACATTAAACTTAAACAAGTTGGGAACATATAGCGGTAATTCTTTACTTACTGGGGCTGACCCCCAATTTTTGGGATACTCATCAGGAATCTGAGGTTTTTTGCAAAAACTCAGAGTTTTTAAGTTACGATGCCAAACTTTGACATGAGTGCACAATCACACAAAAATTCATCTTTCTTAAAATTGATTACACCTAAACCGCATGATTTTATGATAAAACATTTATTATTTGGCATGATAACCTAGTTTCACAATTATTTAGTCATTATTTTTAACAAAGAACTTCTCCAAGCAAAATGTTTTACTTTAAAATTGATGCGCAAAACAGCTGTAAAGAATCAATTTTTAAATTCGAATTGTATTTACCGACTTGTTTTGTGTAAAAATAAGATTTTATTGAAAGTAGTGATTTATTTAAAGTAAAGAATTAATAGTGGTTAAATTAAGTTTATCCTGTAACCTGGTAAGTGTTTTATTATAGAATCATCAAAATTGGGTGTGCCAAAACACTGACTTGAGATACATGATCAGCTGCCGAAAAACCCCACACGCCAAATAAAAAGAATGAAACAAAATAACAACTAATCTTTACATAACCTTCATCAACACATCTTAACAAAAAATGAGCTGTGGTTCTTTTGCATCATTATCAATTTGACGACAAAAAAAATATATGTGCCTTACCTGGATGAGGACCATTTTGGTGCCATTTTTCAGGGTATGTCTACAATCTAATTGTTTTTAAATTTTAATAAAATCTACAACAAAGAGAGCTTTAATATTTCAGAGAAAAGAAATGTATAAAAACAAAGCAGCCCCATCCTAGGGCCTTACAGGACCTGGAGCTAAAAAAGAGAGGATCAAGACACAAACTCTCTTTATTGAATGCTTGATGGTAAATCCCTTTACAATAATTTTACGGGATTTCTAGTAGACTTTTTAGAATATCTATCAAAAACTGGATAGACCGAAAATCCCGTAGCTGGTGGTTACAAACATCAAGGCAATGACAAGCTAAAAAGTTATTCAAATGCTTTTGCAAGTTTACCTCAGACCTGCTAAACTACAGTTGCAAGGAAGTAAGGATAGTGATACTTACGGGACATAGTAAACTCAATAAGCAAACAGAAAAAAAGGAGCCTGACAAAAGACAATTTATGTAGATTCTAGTCTGTTTTATTTGGGTTACTCGCCTTTCTACTTTTTGGAAAATGGGACCTCTGGTCGGGTCCGGGATGCGGCTGACCTGTCCAGCCCTATTGACCCTATGAACTTGCAGATCGCCTGCAAAAAGAAGAAAACCCCAAAACTCAAAATCACAAATATTAATCTAGTTGGTGGAAGTCGGCCACCGTTATCAAGATAGAAACTAAAACAAAAAATTAAACTAAATTTGTTTTTTATGACAAAACGTCGTTAAAAAGTTCAAAAGCTTTCAGAACTAAGAACCCCCAAGTTTTCAGACCTAAAATTTCTTAAAATTTAGTTTAATTTTTTTTTTTGTTTCTATTTTGATAACGTGGCCGACTTGCCACCAAACGTAGATTAATATTTGTGATTTTTGGTTTTTGGGGATTTTCTTCTTTTTGTTGCAGGTGATCTGCAAGTTCATAGGGGTCAATAGGGCTGGACAGGGTCAGCCCATACCTCGGACCCAGACAAGAGGTCCATTTTCCAAAAGTGAAAGCAGTAACCCAAATAAAACAGACTAAAACATGGATCCGCCACAAAACTATAGAACATATTTATGTAGATTCTGTCAGGAGGAATAAGAAACTCCTAAGCATGTGTGGTGCCAATGTAAAGCTCTGTGAAGACTGAGATTTGTAAGGTATGGCAAGGTAACACCAAAGCCCCATCAAAGTATGTGGAGAAGCTTGTGTCACGTTCTCTTAAAAAGACCTGCCATGACACAGCACTCTAAAGTGGGCTACAGACCTACACAGACCCAACGTTTTAACTGGCAGTTTAAACTGTTCAGTAAATTTGTTGTATATGTAATTAAAACTGAGCAAAGTACCCAATTAGGCCTTTTTTTATCCATTTTTAAATAGTTATTGTAATTTTTTTGAAGTAATCTTAAGCTTCCTAATAAATTAGCATGTGTATATTGTCTTTTTTTCCAATTTGTTTTTTTCAATGTACAATGATCCACAATAATTGCCAAAGCATCATAAATTCTGCATGACACTAAGATAAAGTAGTCATAAAGGCTCATTCACATGGTGACACTAATCTTTTGCGACGTGATAAAGTAGACATAAAGGCTCATTCACATGGTGACACTACAGAACCTAGTGTCATTGTCGAAGCAACTTGATGTCTTGATGTCATGGTTTTGTGAGGCTAGTGCCACATGTTAAAATGTTTTGAGATGTGACACCGTTACACTGGCGATTCCGCGGTACTGACGTCAAATGTCTTATTTATTTCATCGTCTAAATGTTGTTCTTTTGCATCAAGTATGCTACATAGCACCTCACAAAACGGCATGTTGCAATTCTCTTTGAAGTGTTGTTGATGAACCCAATATGTTTTTACGCCTAGTCAACTTTCTAACCCACTGTCTCTTTTTTAAATTTTAGCCTTTACTCTAAAATAATTAGTCTTTCTAACACATTTGCGACTACTGATACGAGTTCCGCCATTTTATTCTAAGACATGTGTAGCGACACTGTGTGGCCTTGTAACCACCTAGTGTCATAATATTTTAAAATTATTTTAAGAGATCCGGAGGAATTGTCTTAAAATGATAACATTTTATATGCATTACCTCAGTACCTAACTATGATTCTAACCAAAAAAAAACAACATATATTTTTATTTGTATATTTTTTATTTTTGTTTCACCCTAGTCTATTATTTTACATTGACTTAAGATCAGAATAAGTTAGGATTTGAAAAATAAGCAGCAAGAATCTGTTGAAATCCCTAATATTTCGATATCGGTACCATTATTTTGTAACAGATAGTACATATTTTTGTTGATAATAACTTATTCTCAATAAAGCTTTCAAAATTATCAGATATACCCATTTAGAATAAAAATGTATATATTTCTATTCTGATGACTTTGGAAGGTTTACTGAGAATGAGTAAAATTTATCAACAAAAATATATTGTGTGTTAAAAAATATTAGTACTTGAACCTAGTATTATTGGAGACGACAACAGATCTTTACATCAGCACCCTGCTCAAACATTTTCTCGATAAAATTGACTAGAGTTTCAAGAAAATTTTAGGAATGCAATTTTTAATATTCTTTTAACATATTTACAACATTTCTGCCTTGAATAAGACTGAAAAAGTATTTACATCTAGTTTACAAATATATACAAAAAGATTGGCAAATACAATGTACAGTGTTTTTTCGATATTTTGACATCTACCTACTGGTTTTCCTATATAAAGCGAAAACAAACCTGGGTGTGTTTTTACAATTTGAAAGATTTCCTGCTGCTATTTATTCATCCAAAAACAAATTAGGCAAGGAACTATTTTTCTTGCAGCCTTCCCGGCAATTTTGGTGAATATATTCGTGGCTTTTATAACACCAATCTCAAAATATTTTGACACTATACGATTAACTTAACCTAAAAGAGCATGCAGTGTTCGGAAACATATAGTTATAAATAACAACTTAAAAATAATTTGCTCGTTCATTTTATAGTCAAGAATTAAATAATTTGTATACAAATTTCAGTTATTTACTAAACCTTATTGTAAAGATAAATTGCGGCAAGAAAAATGCCATGCAACGAAACTTTCAACTGTAAAAACACCTTTAGATTTTTCATAATGGTCTAAAGCCTTAGAATTGAATTGTAACATTTTTTTTATAATGTATAGTTAACCCTGTAGATAGTACTCAAAGGAACAAAAAAGCCCCACTATAAATTACAATATAGTTACAATATAAGAGAACTAATGAAGGTTTCAATAATATTGTTTCCAAACTTAAATATTTACTTAAATATTTAAAATGCACAATAAGTGCACATTAAAACACTGTTTAAAACAGATTTCAACAAAATAATGTTTATAGAGGGATCATATAATTTAGCCATATATGGAAAAATATGTTAATGATTTTTTTTTAGAGAATTTTATTCTGATGCATAAAAAAGAATAAACTATGATGATGCTTAATTAAGGTAAAAGATACAATATGCTTGGAAAATATAAAAATATGACCAAGAATAAAAAAATGTAAGAAACTATTAATATTAAAACAGCAAAATTAAAGAAGTAAATACTGAATCATCCAACAAGGAATAATCAGGGCCATATTTGTAGCCTTCCTAATGTCTAAAAAAATACTTAAGAAAATTATTCGAATTAAAAAAAAAAGAGATATGACATAAAATTAACATTTTCCTAATGGGACACCTTATTTATTGCTTTGTTTCTAAATGTGTGTCATTGATATGTATCAATAAAGGGATTTTTATATTTGTTTTTAGTAACAATAGAATTAATTTAATTAATTTTAGAAACGGGCGATTTTAATTAGAAAATATAAAACACAAAATAAGTCAGTATTTTAAAGAAGTCTAATGTTCATAAGTACTTTTACTACACATTGGTAAAAGTGAAACTTTTAATTTAATTAATTCTGTAGTTACCAAAAATGTATAGGATTTTTTTGTATTGAACCCCTGAAAAAATTGATACGCTTTTAAAAACGGACCAGTAAAAAAGAAAATGTTAATTTTGTGGTTTACCTCTTTTGTTTCAGATTCTATAGGGAAATTACACGAATGGCCCTATTCACTCCTTTTTGGATGATGCTGTACATACTGAAAAGCGATTTTTTTTTAAATCAAAATATGATTACTTACGAATCCTATGACCTAAAAAATACATTTTTAAATTTTTATGTGTAATATTTTTGATAACCATCTGTCATAAGAAAAAAACTGTATTAAGTTTTTAGTACATATTCTATGTTCTTTCATTTTATTTATTTTTTTACTTAAAATACAATACCTATCTTATAACAAACAATGTTATTGAAACCTTATTTAAAGCTATGTTGTCTTTAACAATTAAGATTGAAATTTCTATGCTTTAAGGCAAACATTTTTATAAAAATATTTCTAAAGCCTACAAACATACACAATAAGTTAAATAATCAGATAAAATGTTCCATTTTTTTATCACCAACATGACCAACAAAACTGCATTACTTTTTAGAATACAGAAAAGAAAAATGCATACAAAGTTGGAAAATAACAAATTTCAAGATTATTTTTATGTTATTCTATTTAAAGATATTTTAAAATATATCACTTTGTAACTAGCACTTTTTTCGTTGGGTATCAACGTTTCTGATTACAGAGCCCATCATCAACTTCATCTGTTAATGGAAGGGTTTAAATTTTATTTTTTCCCAACAACATAGAACTTGATCCTTCCACAAAGAATACAATAATTTTCTATATAAAAATTTAAATAGGAGTGTGACGAAGTATGTTTATACAGACAAATAACATAAAAATAAAAATAACAAAAATAAAATAATAGGAATGACCCCATTTATACGATAAAAAAATATAGAAGTCACCAATAAAAAGTTTCTATTTAACGTCATTTTTCAATAATTCGTTTCCCAGTCTTGGTTCATTTTTGATATTGATATTGTCTGTTTAAGGTTCTTAATAAAGGAACTAGGATGAGTGGGTTCGATGAGAATCTAATCTTAAGGGCTCAAAGCTTTTCGACCTTATATGACAAAGGACGTAAACCTTGTCATTCTATCACCTATTTTAATATAGCATATGCAGTTGTAATTCCATATAAAAATAAAATAATAAGGTAAAGGTTGGTTATTTTTAGGGTTATTACTATTATTAACCTGTGTAAACGCTTTAGATTTTTATTTTATGGAATTTGTCTCCATTAACTCATCGTTAATCTAACCCAATACTTTCTTAAGGAAAATTTTCTAAACTTCGTTGGAGTATCACGTGTGACACAAAATTCTTTGAGGATTTAAAAAGGTTATAACGAGCTATTAAAGATGTTAGGAAAAAAATTGGTGACACCAAATTTAAAAATGTGTGGGCAGAATAGTGTCAGCAGAATGATTTCAACCATTATCTTTTAAAATTTAATTTAAAAAAAAGTTTTAAATTGTATGTTGTTTTTTTTTAAACCTGCAAAAATGTTAAAACAAAGAGAGCCATCCATTTAATTACACAAGTCGACGGCATCGTCGTCAAAATAAAATAAACACAAAAATAATCAAGGAAAACTTTTACCCGTAACAATTCATGTACTCTCCTTTTTTCCAACCTTTAATTTTCCATATAAAGCAATACACGTAATAAACTGTCATCTTGTATCTACAGGGTGTTCCAAATTTAAGTTTATTATTAAAATTATAGAATAAAAGTTACAAAATTGGTTAAATAGCCGCGAAATTACGAAATTTAATTGTCATTAAATTGACCCCTTTAAAAATCCGGAATACTTTCGAAAATGCGATAAAAACTTTTTTGTTTTTCATTATGTTTTTAGATATCAAAAACTAAAAGCATTGTCTCAACATACTGTTCCGTATAAAAACGCGGATCTTCGTTTTACATCTTTTTTATTAGCAATTTTAAGTAATTAGCTGTTTAATAATTGTCCGTCATCAATTGAAACGTTCGAAAGTCGATTCAACACTGCCCTTGTGTTGTTTCGTATCGCCTTTTATGGTAACGTGGTAAAGAATCTGAAAGTCTGGAATTAGCTGGAAGAATTCTTTTAAAAAGGATACAAGAAAAGTTGTAAAATGGATAACTCCAGCTTTTTACATTTTTATAAACTAAACAAATATTTTTAAGTCCGCAAAAATACATATTTATTCAGCAAAAAATGTCACTAACTTTTTTATCCGTCGTTTTATCAACTTATTTTTTTAGTCCCCTGCATCACAAAAACAAACAACGTCTAACATTAAAAAAAGATCAAAAATAAGTCCCATGTAGATTTAATTTTTGCTCTTTTGTCAATTAAAATCCAACTTTTTATGCTTTCTTCATGATGAACTATGTGTGTACTAGTGTTCAAATGTCGAAACTGGCACTTGAGTTTTAGTTCATAAGTATCAGACATTTAAACTTTATCTTATTATAATAATCACAGCTAAATGAAGTTAGAATATAATACAAAATATTTTTGTACGTATTAAATACTTTTTGCGGCATTTAGACAATAGAAGAGCCTTTATTTTTTACATTTTATTATTCTTCTTAAGTAAATTAAGAGACTCCTATTACCATAGAACCTAAAGATTTGGAAGTCTAAAGAGAAAAGGCAAAATCTATGGAGGCAGCAAGTTCCACAGTCTAAGCATCCTGGGGATAAAGGAAAAAACAAAGTGGGCAGTTCGGGGCTTCTCTAGATGACCTGTAAAGGAATGCAGGTGAACGGCACTCCGTGTTGAGTGAGTTTATTAACAATGCAAACGATTCTTTGGAAGGAATTAGAACATCATTCATCTGAGTTGGAAACCGTATTCCAAAAAAATAATTTGGGATACATAGTAAAAAAAGGACATATTGTACCCAGTACGCTCTTTAAATAATGAATATTGACTGTACACTGATTGTTTATTAATAGGTTTTACAGAATGACTGCGGCTAGTTCTGGTTAGAACTAGAAAATAGACCTAGAAAGTGCAACAAATAGCATAAAACAAATTATACTCAATATGCCATCTAAACTAAACAAAATTTAGTGCAAAAAAAATTTGGCGGAAAATTGTCGGCATACGAGTAGTTCTGTCTGTCTGTCGTCCTAAGGGCCAAGCCTGACTTTGGCTGTTTTTTAAAAATAGTAGGTTTGAAACAACCATACTTAGTATGCTAAGTTAAAGGGCAAGTTTTTCATTATTGAATTGAGGTGTCCGTTACTTTGTGATAGTTCATTTTTAACTAGTAAATGAGAACACAGTTTTTACTTTGTTTACTATCACTATATTAATTAATTTATAAAACAGTGACTGCAGTTTCGTAGTACTTCTACATTATCAAACTGAAAGCTTTAAACTCTTTTTTAAAGCTTTCAGTTTGATAATGTAGTAGTACTACGAAACTGCAGTCACTGTTTTATAAATTAATTAATATAGTGATAGTAAACAAAGTAAAAACTGTGTTCTCATTTACAAGTTTTTCATTGCATCGATGGATCCAGCGCATTAAGCGCTAATTGATCAAACCGTTTTTAAACTACCACTGGAGAGTCCAATGGATTCCATCAAAGCGTCTTTATAAAATACTTGAGCAAAAAAATATAAATAAATACGGAAGAGAAACACAACAATCAGCTGAGCATTGACAGTTGCAGAACAAACAACAAAGCGTTTTTAAACATTTCGTTTTAATTTGTTCCATCAGAACTTCTCATGACGTCATTTGACGTTCAGCGCATAAATTGAGCGTACTTTTTATCGATGGAATAAAGAACTGGCCCAAAGTATTCGAACGGTTATTTATCGCGTATAGATCGATTAGATGGCATACTAAGTATAATTACTCCTAAATGCCTATTTTTTGCCCTTTATAGGTCTATTTTCTATTTAATTACCAGCAGCCATCCTGTTAAATCTATCAATAAATGATCAGCAAATAGTCCATATTTACAATGTAAAAGGGCATACTGGGTATGATTACTACCTTCTTTTCTATGGTGGGCTGACGGTCTAATAATAAAGACTAGAAGGGAGAAATACTTTCTAGCTCTAAAGAGAATTCGAGATTTTTTAAAGCTGCCGTAGGTATGGATATATTGTATAAATGCCAATTAAGGACATTCTCAAAAGAAAGTTCCTCAAGATTAAATAATATTTTGTCCTGAAGAACTTGGTTGCTCATAAGTAAACGAATGTGATTGTGGTTTGGTACACCACTCTAATATTAATTGATGGTCTTGTAAAAGAGAATCTGCATTACTCTGCTTTTGTTTACATATTTATAGTTTTGTGTTGGTCCAAATACATTAAAATTTGAAAAATAAGGAATTTTTTTCATTACCTTGCAAACAACTGAGGGAAAACACATTTCTATAATTTAAAGGAAAATTTTAGATCCTCTCTTGGTAATAGTTTTTATAAGTATGACCTTATTTCCCTAAACGCCACAAAAAATATTTTAACTATTATTAGATATAATATATAACCTAAAAAATTTGAAAGCTCTTATTGTAAATATCAGAGTCAGTATATAATGGATGAACTGCCAGCAATCTTTGAAACAGAGGTTTTATTAAAGATGAAAATTTGTATATCAAGGATTGTATTTCTAGTAGGCTACTGATTAAACCCTGCAATTTGTAGGAATAAATTCTGAATCCCCCTGTATATTACTTAGGTATATTAATTAAGATTTAATTATCTTAAAAACGGCAAAAGTTGTATTAGCGAAATTTAGTAAGAATTTGAAACAAACACTATCTTTTTTATATTGTTTACCTCAATTACTTTTAGTGCACTTCATTAGTGTTGCCTAATGTGACGGGCGTTTCCATTTTAAAAATACATTAAACACTGACTCTAATTTCTTACATAATTATTACTGGTGTATTTAGAAGGTACTGTCGCGTTCAATAAAACTTGTACAGCACAGAAATACGACAAAATAAAAAAAAAACGATTCAGTGGTTTCCGAAATACAGTGTCTAAAGAAAAGCAAAATGTCCAATTTTTTGGTGGTTAAAAGGATTTTTAAATAACATCGATCGGACCCGAGTACTTTTATTTCAAATGAAAAACATTTTTTCATTAAGGCATGATTCCTAACTGCAACGCCGTGACAAGGGTGCGTTTCACCCCTAAAATCCAAAAAGGACGTCATAAACCACCTTCCAGCGCCCATTAGGAAAATATCCTCTAAAAAAAGTGTAGGAAGGAAGAAAAACGTCTTCTATTAACCAAGGCCTACTATTCTCTGATGGAATTTTTGAATGATAGTTTTGTGTGGGGCTTGTTACATTTTTTCTATCACTAAACTATGTTGTTATTATGTTTTGTCTATTTTAATTCTTGACATGACTCTTTTCGTTTTCCTTTTTTTTTCTTGTTACTTTATTATATCTGTTTATTTTTTTTAGCTTCTTAAATACACTATATGTGGCAAAAGGGAGGAAAGGGTCACTTTTTTACCTTTTTTTAATTTTATTTTAATGTATTTTTCGACTTTACGTGCAATGCTATTTTTTACAAAATAAATTTTTAGTTTAAGGATGCTTTGTCTATAAGTACTGTTTTTATTTAAAACAATAATGCCAGTTTGAAGTTTGAATTTTAATGTTATTTTTTCTCTTCATAGACCTACATTAGCTCATTTGGTGCAGCGGTTTTCGATATACAGGGTGCCTATGCAAAAATAAATATGGAATTCTTGTTTTTTTTACTTAATTGCCTTTTCAACATAAAGGTTAACTAACCTTAAACAGGATTCATTATTTTGTAAAAATTGATTTACCAGAACCCAAATTATAGGTAGCAGATCTTTAAACCAAATTATTAATGGCGAAAAAAGGCATGGCCTCCTCGATCGCCAGATCTTTCACCACTGGTTTTTTTGTGGGTCACAAAAAAAGTAAAAGTGTATGCCACCAGAGTCTATGGAAGAATTGCGCGAACGCATCAATTTCAAATGCAATCAAATCCTAAAAGGCTTTGAAAAGTGCGAGAAAGATTCGAGCAAAATGTTTATTACTGCATGGAAGCTAAGGGTAGCCATTTTTAACATCTCTTTAATTGATAGTCTTGTTGTAGTGTAGTAGCAGAAGTAGATTATTTACTTTAACTTTCCCTTTTGTAAATAAAAGTTAATTATTAACTTTAAAACCACAGTAGAACCACCCTGTATATCAAAAATTGCTCTACCAAATAAATTAAAGTATGTCTCTGAGGAAATATAAAAGACTTCTATAACGAGGTACTACTTGGCCCCCCTTTCCTTCTTAGATTTTAAATCGTTATTTAGAAATCATTTTAAGCACCAAAAATTGGATATTTTGCTTTTCTTTGGATACTTTGCATTTTGAAAACCACTGACTCAAAACGGTTTAATGTAGGTAGTACATAAAGAGATTTTAAACATGGTACAACTCGACCCCTCTTTCCATTTAAAATTTCAGGGATTAAATTCGCTTTGGCCAAGGAGTTGCGGAGAGGGGTTTTTCTCTTGAAAAAAACGTAAACGGGTTTTTTCTCAATAAATATGAAAATCACTCAAAAAGGACCTTTGCATGATTTCGTTCAGCCACCCTGCATTACGAACGTGCGAGAAATTGTATATTGTTTAAAAAGTTTTGAAAACAGCATTTTTCACACAGTTTGGTCACATGTCAAGTCACGAGTGTGAAAAATGCTTTTCAAACGAGTTGTACCGTGCGATCCATTATAAGTGGACTCCCAGGTTTTGGCCCTTTCTTTTGATTTTAGAATGTTCAAACCAAAAAAAAAATTATCAAATGGGATAGCTTAAAGTTTATTATGACCTAAAAATTTTTTTATGGTGTCAACTACCAACGAGTAATCGCAAAGTCGTCAATTTTTTTTAAATAGGATGACTAGTGTCCGTCTATATTTTTTTATAGTTTGAAAATTTCTCTAATAGGCTCAATAAAAAATTGAGGCAGTGGAACGATCAGTTTTTAACATTTTCCGTCTCAAAAATTTCGACGTGTTTGAAGTTAATTATAGCACGTGTACTCTGTGATTAACCCCGATTCTTTTTCTATCTCTTTTGCGCTTATACCGAATGAGCCGAACGAGCTGTACAAGTTTTTTAATGCAACAGTATGAGATAACAAAAACCAGTGCCATGCTAAGAATACCTCGCACCCCAGGTTAAACAATGATTTTGCGCCGCTTCTTATTCAATTGTTTTATATTGATAATAAAACATAAATAGAATTATTATACATATAATTTCTTTGGGCCGCAACGTTCGAGTTCTTTGTGGTACCTGGGGCGAACGCCTTCTTTGCACAGCCATGCCAAAAAAGTGGCTTCTCCATTGTAATACCTATAATTAATACCTGATTTCTATTTAGAATACGGATTCAGCAGATCTGCTCAGGTGTACAGGGTGTGAGGGACTTCTCGCTAATTTTTTCTTCGGCAGTTTACCTAAGATATCCGATAACCTTTGAAAATCGGGTCGTTTATCTTCTTTGAATTGCCAACAAAGCATTAAAATGTCCTGCAAACGAAAATATAATTAAAATAGGATGTAAAGTCAAACGAAAAAAAAAAAAAAATGAGTTACAATAACTTTGTATTTAAATAATTTAATAATAACCTCTTAATAAAATGCCGAATCAACAAAAAGGGCCCTGGTACATAAGGAAGGGGGGGAGGAAATCAGCCTTTTCACTTTTTGAAATCCCACCCAGCTAGGCTGGTTGAGAATAAAATGACGTGCTTTTTCCTTTTTTTTATTTACGTAGGTGCTTCAAAAACTGTTTTATTGAATCATGAATTTTTCGTTTTTTTTTTCGAATATCTCATCCGCATTAAAAGATTTTTTTGTTTACGCCAAATTAAAAGTCTTCGAAGCGCCGATGAAGCACAATTTTCTTTAAAAAATTTTGGCGAAAAGCTAATTTATTTTAGGGTTTAATTTTTTAAAATATTTTCTTAACAAAGCCTATTAATCCACGTTATGATGAAAAAAATATATATATGATGTGTCTTTAGTAGATCTAGGAATCATGAATTTTTTCATAATTTTTGAAAGGGTGATAGGGAGTCAAAAAATTTAAAATCTTTGCTATTTTTCGATATTTTTTTAGATTTTTTTTTTAATTTATTTTTTTTACTTTTCTGAAGAATAGAAGTTTTAAATAGCTTTTGGATTGAAAAGATTTAAGATGAACATTAAAGTAAAGACGCATTTTTTTTTTAATTTGCTTCTACTTTTTAGTAATATTTTAAATATTTTTTAAATTATTTTTCTTGTTACTTTTCAATCCAAAAGTTATTTAAAACTTTTATTATTCAGAAAATTAAAAAAAATAAAATAAAATTGAAATTTATAAAAAAATTTTGGAAAATAGCAAAAAAATATATATTTTGAATTTTTGACCCCCTATCATCCTTTCAAAAATTATGAAAAAATTCATGAAGCTAGTTCTACTAAAGACACATCACATTTTTTTTTCATCATAAGGTGGGTCGATGGGCTTTGTTAACAAAATATTACATTTTTTAAAGCCCTAAAAAAATTGAATTTCCTGCCAAATTTTTTGTGCTTCATCCGCGCTTCGTAGTTCTTTAATTTGACGCAAGCAAAACTAAAAAATATTTTAATGTGGCTGAAATATTCGAAAAAAGCGAAAAATCTTCATGATTCAATAAAACAGTTTCTAAACACCTACGTAAATATAAAAAGGATAAAAGAACGTATTTTTATTCTCAACAAGTTTAGCTGGATGAGATTTCAAAAAGTGAAGAGGCCGATTACCCCCCCCTTATGCGTCAAGGCCCTTTATCTGTTAAGCGTAGTTCATATACTTGCGAAATGCGATTTACGAATTACGAATTCGCAAAATTTTTCCGCCGGTTTTTTTGGTATTTCATAAAGTTGCGACTGCGAATTTTTTAGGGATTTAGTGCTGGAACTGTTGGCAAGATGCAAGATGGAAGTATTGACAAGATAATTAAGTATTGACGCTCTGTATTGACGTTTTAATTAATATCCCTTCTTTAAACCTTTTTTGTGTTATTTATAATTATTTTTTTTAACTCTTATGCTAGGTTTTTCTCTGTGTATTGTTTTAATAAACATTTATAATGCTTTGGCTCTTCAGTGAATAATAAGGATCAAGTTGAATATTTTTACTGGTGGAGAAGGGCTATTGCATTTACTGACCTTCATAATTACATCTTATAAGGTGGATTTATTAAAACAAACAACAAAAAATAGAATATACATTATTCCCATAAAGTCTTTATACAGGCAAATAACATAAAATAAAAATAAGAAATTACATTAAAGATCACAAACTTATTTTAACCTTTGAGCATATACTTATAGAGGAAGCCTTGCTGCTAGGCAGCAAGCGAGGGCGCCAGAAGAATTACAGTATAACCTTTCTCTCTCCCTTCCACGTGCTCATTGGTCGGTGGGAAAGGTATATATCCCACTCGTCGTGCTGATTCGTCAGCCGGTCCTCCTCGACCAATTAGCACGTTGGAGCAAGAGAGAAAGATTATATTTTGATTCATCTTTCTCTCTTGCACGCTTTTTGGCACTGCCTTAACAGTGAGGCTGAATCAGTAGGAATATGCTGGAAACTTTAAACTTTTTATTTTATTTTTACTTGAAATCACAACTGCATAATATGTGCTATTAAAACATGTGAGAGAATGACAGGTTGTCATGAAATAAAGGATCGCTTTAATCCTATAAGATTATGATTTTATCGAAAAAAAAACACCCTATTTTTCTTTATTTTAGAACTTTAAAAGCACACAACGATCTCCGCTTTATTCCCCGTTTCGTCAATGCTGCCCAAGCAGAATTTGCATTTTACAGCACCTTTTAGACAACGCGAGGTAAAGCCACCACGGATCTTATGCAAATATAACTAATACCTCTGAACTACCCTTATTAACATCTGTGTTTTCCAGCCCGGAACTTATAGTTTGACGTGAGTTTCGAACCACAACCAACGGACACGGCCTTCACTAGCGCCACCTACATATGTAAATGCTAACCGTGCTCGGCGTGGCATCGCTTAACTTCGCTAATCTCATAAGAAGCGGTATTTTGATGAGGCCAAGGCCGTTGGTATATATATATATATATATATATATATATATATATATATATATATATATATATATATATATATATATATATATATATATATCCCGGAATTGAACCGTAGTAACTTAATCTTTGAGCAACGCCAAAATCAAACGAGTATCTATATCAATATGCATGCTTGTGGTCTTCATTTTTGTGGAATTCGCAAAATCCTAAATCAAAGTCAATTTTCCCGCTTCTCACATTTCAAATATTACGAAACGCAAAAAAAAATACATTATCCTCTTGGACAACTGACATAGTTAAGTTTTTATTGGAATGTGAAAATAATAGAATGCACAACTGAGGAATATTATTTTCAAAATGATTCTCAACTTTCAAGAATAGTGATTATCCGAAAAACTCTATTATATCACACCATGACTAGAGATCAAGATTAGCTATGTACAATACTCTTTTTACTACTTACTTTAACTTCACCAGAGGCCTGTAAATTAGCTAAAGGTTGCTTCATTCCTTTTCCTACATGCCAAATAACGGCTTCAGGGGGTTGATTTTTAAAAGGCCACTCTCCACATAACAGTTCATACCATACAGTACTACAAAAGAGTATATGGTTAGCACTTATTTTTACTATGCACAAAATAACACTCATATTTATTTTATCTGACGTTTTGTCTACCAGCCTTAGTGACTTTATTTTTTTTAGAAGCATTTATTTAACTTCCAATATTTGTTATATGTATGTCTATTCGGTTCAAAACTTGCAACTGAAGCTTAAGGCAGTTATCCTCAATCGATTGAGCTGAAATTTTACACACATGTTTAGTTTGGATGACAATGCATGGTCCTTCATGCATTGTCATTCTACATCCAATATGGCGGACTAGTTATTTTTTATGCACTCCCATACTATGGATATTGAATGAAAGGGTTTGCTGGGAAGAATAGTTAGGGATAGTTTGGTGGTAAACTGACTAAAAATAAAAAATATTTTTTAAAATAAGCTTTTATTTACATGTATTAAAAAATAAAAATACTTGAAATTAAATCAAACCCATCAATTTATTACATTACACAATTTATATGAGCAAAAGCTTGTGGTGACATTTGCCTGTGTCCATAAACAAGAATATATTATATAACTTAATCCTGACATAAGTAATTCTAAGAATTTTTTTATAAAATAAGTAAATTTCGCGACAAGTTTTTATGGAATATAAATTGTGTAATGTAATAAATTAATGGGTTTGATTTAATTTAAAGTTTATTGTCTTCTGTTTAGTACATGTAAATAAAAGCTTATTTTCAAAAATATTTTTTTGCTATTAAGTTATTAAATAAGGCACCTGAATTTTCAAGAGTGATTTACTTACAGAATTTCATGTTTTAATTACTAGTAATTAGTAATTAACAGCGTTGGACTAATTTTAAGAAAAAAAATTCAGATTTACAATAAATTAATGATTATTAATGTTCCTATCAAAACCAACACATGTAGAACACTGATGTTTTTTCTCTTTAGAGATAATACATCTTTTTTTGTTCTTCGTTTGTTTTATATTACGTGCTTGTAGATTTGAAAAATACAGACCGGACATGTGATTCTTGGTTCTTTCCAAATTATAAGAACGATTACAAAGACACTTTTTCCTCCATCAAATTTTTTTTCTTTTATTATTTAACTTTTTCTTCACAACTACAAAGCAACAACCAACTGTCACAACACTCAAGAGTAACAACTTTACAGGTTATGTAATGCTAATCTATTGACAGCTGTCCACAAAAATGGGGTTTGTGCGCATGAATATTATATTAATTATTGAATTTTTTATACTTAAAATTATTATAAGTATTAAACACAAATTTTGTACTATAGCAAAAATTATAATACATCTTTATCAGAATTCTGGAGATAATTTATGCCATTTTCATAAAAAAATTTTAATCCTTAGAACGGCTATAAAGAATTCTGTGTTCAAAGAACATTTATCATGCTTGATATCAAACAAAAAAAATAAAGCAACATTTACTCTCTTTGTTGGAATATCTTTGGAAGTAGTACGAAATTATAAATATCTTGATAACATATTTGCCACTAGTACAGTTTACAGAGCAAAATAAAAGCTGTTTTGCCAATTAAAATTTAAGAGCAAACCACTAGTACCATTTTTAAAAAAGAACATAAAAAACCAGCATCTGTACAAATGTTAGCTTTTCTGTTTTTTATGGAAAAACCTATAAAAAGAAACCATTATTCTTTTAGAGTGAAAAACTTTAATTTAATTATATTTTAATAGCAATATTGTCAACAGGACTTTTGTAAAGAATCGAAAAAGAAACCAAATGGTTTTTTGCTGAGAAGTCGGAAAAACCGCTCAAATTGACCATTAAAAAAAATCATATCGACGCTGTCCGACAAGTGGTTTTTTCAATCGCAATTTTAATATTTTGCAGTGATATTTTGGACGAATCAGCGTTTTAACTGTAATTATCCAATTTAAATTTAGTAAACGAATTATTTAACCCTAAATTTTATTCTACAACTTGTATATCTTCCATTTCCAAATAAATGTGGCGAAAAGTGTGTTCTATGCACCACTTTTTAAAAAATAGCATTGGTGGTTTACTGTTAACCAAATTGTGTTACCAAAAATATTTCTGTAAACTGCGCTAACGGTCTAACCAAGTAATAGACTAGCTATGGAATAAGATTTCTCTTGAAAATGCTTACCCAAATGCATATACATCTGACGATTTACTAAAGGGAAGTTCGTTTTCTTGAAACCTATGAGCATCTAGACTACGCATAATTTCAGGAGCCAAATAGCACAGCCAACCAGGAGGAATGTTTAAGCTTTCTGTTTTACTAAAACAAACAAAAAACGTTTATACTACTATACAAAATGTCCGGAAAATACATTTACTAAATTTTATGACAGATTCCTGACATCAAAACAGATCGATATAATTTAACGTTAACTAGATGTATTTGGTTTTTTTTTAACTTTTGAAATGTTTCTCGCTGGATGAGAGTTTTGCCAAAAAAAAAGTGAATTACTTGTAAAAATCAATTAAGTTTACGGAAAAAAAAATTGAAAACAAACTTTTTAAAATAATTGTTTGAAGGACTGTGTTCTTTGTTGCTATTAAGGTATGTACACACCGAAAAAACATACAAGAACAAACATCAGCGAACAAACGTTTTTCTTTGGTGTTCATACATGTTCGAGTAGACGTCAAACTCAGTTTGAAGGTGCTGTACTGAAACAACTAACACACTTTAAATAAATTTAGTGATAATCAACCACAACATTAGTGTTTTTTTGTGGCAACATTCACTCTTAATATGGACTTTTATCAAGTATTGGCCGACTTAATCGAAAACTTAAGTTCTAATACATGAACTGTCCAAGTGCTAAATACTAAGTCACCACGCAAGCAGTTTTAAGTAAAATTCTGAAGGTGTGGACCTTATGAGAACAAATAGTTTTGTAAAAAAAAGAAAAGGAAATTCTCGAAAGAGTCTAAAAAAAGTTAAGTCCCACTATCCAGTATTTCAAACAAGCAATTTTTGATATAATCATGGACTTAAATGTCGGGAGTCATTCAAATTTTTTACACATATTTTCCTGACATCTTATATAACGCAGTAAATTATTTAAATACAAATACAACCTAACGATTTAAAATAATGCTATGATCTGTTAATTTTTTTTTAAACATGAGAGAGATAATTTATATTATTTAATGAAATATTATTTTGTAAAATTAAAAACATGAAAATGTTTATATTTAAATAAATGCATTTATTACTTACTTATGACCAAAACAAAGTTTTGTTACACTAAAAAGACCAAAATCGGTGATCACAACTTTTCCATTTTCCAAAAAAATATTTTTGGTTTTCAAATCCTTGTGAATAATACCCTTGGCGTGTAAGTAGCCCATCCCCTAAAAATAATACTAATATTTTAACAGATATTCTACCACTGACGAAATTTACAAAGATTAGACTCACAAACCCGTTTAAGATTATTCAGTAGTAAAACTTTAACTACCAATTTACAACTTGACAACTCCTATACCAATCAAAATACCGTCAGATAAAAAAGCAATATACGAGTCCTCATATCAACATTAAAAATGTCTGAGAGCTATTACACTTGTCTGTATAATAGGCCCCTTGCACATATTTTTTATTGGCTAAAAATAAACCCCTATACCAAAATAATATTACTGCCAAATATTTTTTTTAATACGAAATTTTATAAGAGAGCCATAAGGATTTCAAATTCAAATTTAATACTGATTAACTTTTAAACTTAAGACAGGGATCATACACTCCATTCTTCGGACCAGAACCTGCATTGGGACTAACCAAAACCACAGCATGAAGGCAAATTAAGAAATGGATCTGAAACAAACACGAGGATTCCTGGTCCAGCATCAGCAGAATAAAATATGGAAAAAGCTTCATACAGGGGCCATCCAAAAGAACGAAGGAAAAACTACTCAGAAAAAGTAGGAAAAGACACCTACACAAGATAGGCTCATACAATAGGGACCCAAGTTGCAGAATGTGGGATAAGGGGAAAGAAACAGCCTACCACATCCTGCGCGAATATAAAGCATTGAATCACAAAAGACAGGCATTATTTGGGCAACCGAAAATAAGCCCACAGGAATATATCAACCAAACAGTCTCGGGGCTATACAGACTTGTAGAAGGAACAATACTAAAAGGAGGATTGGTATAAAAGTCAATGGGAGATTAGGCACAAAAAGCCCAGTAGTAAATCTAGACGGCTCCCAGAAAAAAAAGTCTTAACTTCAAATTTACCAACAACAAATGCAACTATAAAAAAAAATTCTTAATATTGTCTAACACAATACCAAAAAATCTATTAAATATCTACCAAAAACAAGTTTTGTACCAAAACCAGCGCAATTCTACCAAAAAATTGAAATCTTATAGATGTGGCAAAGCTGGGCACTGGCGTCTGTAGTTTTGGTCAGACTTCACATTTAAAGGGCTCTAGACATGATCTTTGTCAGTATTCGGCAAAAAAAGTATCTCTTTTCAATAACTAATTTTTTTAAAAAGTAATTACGGTAAACATATTGCTAATTTTTTGAAAAATATAGTAATTAGCGAAAAAATATTACTTTTTTTTTTGGAAAATCAGTAATTAGCTAAAAATGTTATTAATTTTAAAAAAAAGTAATTAGCGAAAATATTTTATAATATTTTTTGAAAAATCAGTAATTAACCAAAAATATAACTAATTTTATTGAAAAATGACAAATATTATTAGTTTGGTTGATTTCCGGACAAAATAAAATCCATTTCGATCTGTAGATGTAGAGCATAATGAAGGCACATAAGGTAAAACAGTTTACCATTTCTTGTAGACGTAATGGATCTACAGATCCAAAATAGATTTTATTATTTTAATAATAATAATAATAATTTATTGGTGCTTATGCACAATAGTATTTACAAAAGTCACTAAGTAAGAAACAAAATAGTCTTAAAAAAACATAGTACAAACTAAAAATTAAGAAAAATGGTTTTAAAAGACAAAAAAAAACGTTAAAACAATTACAAAAGTAAAACAACGTAACTACATTTAGCTTAGCCAAACAATATGTTAAAAACGGTAATCCAAAAATTCTTTGTAACTGTGGCGGCTCCTCCTTAGGTTTGCAGGTTTGCGCAACCCCCAAAAAAGGTTTAAAATAAAAATTTAAAATATATATATATATATATATATATATATATATATATATATATATATATATATATATATATATATATATATATATATATATATATATATATATATATATATATATATCATTATATAGTTACAGATTTTTAAAAATTTATTTGAACATCTGTATTTATTGTTTTATTAATGTTATCTCGAAATAACAGCCAAATTATTAAAAAAACTTGACTGCTTTCGCTAAAATATCATCATCGCGTTGCGTCGCATCCTCGAAGCCAATGCCGATGCGATCGATGGTTGCAATCAAAATGCAAACCCAATTGGATTCATTACGAGTACGCGTAAGTATATGGAGTTACCTATCTTGGCATTGGGCGCTGAATTTAGTTCAAAGCGGTTTTGCAGTCCCAATGCAAACCTTTATTTATCTCGCAGGCTAATTTACGATTTATTAAATATAATTTTTATTTTGGTTATATTTAATATACATAGCTAGTTGTATGATTTTTTATTGCAGTTTTTGTATGTCTATTTATTTACATTAAGTTTATTGTGGTTATTTATTTATTTTTTTAAAGAACCATTAGAATTGCAACCCCTTACTTTTTAACCCACGAGCCGCCACTGCTTTGTAATCGTAGAAGGCCTGATTGACAAGATTTTTTTTGATTTTTTTCTTGTACTGCCTGCCTGGCAGATTTTTTATGTGAACGGGAAGTTTATTATAAAATTTGATGGCCAGATATCCCGGACCATCCTGACACCTCTTTAGACGCCAAAGAGCCGGCACCAAACTCTGCGAATTGCGCGTATTGTAGGAGTGTACTTCTTCATGTCGTGTGTATTCTTCGAGATGCTGTTTGACGAATATAAGATTTTCCAGTATAAAAAGTAATGGCCGAGTTAGTACCTTAAGGTTTACAAAAGCACCCCCTACAATCAGCCCTATATAGCAAGCCCGCAACAATCCGAACAGCTCTCCTCTGCATCCTGAAAACTCCTGCAGCACCGGAGCTATGCCCCCACACAATAATGGCGTAACTCATTAAAGAGTGAAACAGTGAAAATAGGCCTGCCTCAAAACATCCGCAAGGTCATGCAGCAGAAATCAACCAAACTAATAATATTTATCATTTTTAAAAAATAATTTTAATATTTTTTTCATTGATTTTAATTGATTTGATTGATAATATTACTTTTTTTTTTAATAGTAATATTATCAACATCGTTAACAAAAAAATCGATACTGCCGACCACTGACCTTTATATGGTAATTATCAAAATATTTTATGCAAGAGCTTATTATCTTCTTATATGGTTATCCGGTAACAGCACACTAACATCTTCCGAGATAAGCCAAATTTAGGCGACACACGCATTAGTCGGGGCTTATACGTAGCTGAAGACGAATTTGTAAGTATAACATATTGGATCGTGCCAATAAAGTTACATTTAAAATTTCATTAAGTACTTAAGTTAAATACCCTTACCCATATTATAAAAAACTCTCCCGCATATATATTTTAAGCCACTGATATTTAAGATGACTGTGCTTGACGTAAGTTGTAACATGTATAATCGACTTTTTTATTTATCTCTTTTGTTCCTATAACGTAACTGTGTGTTATAAGTGGTTGATAGAATGACGCATAAATAGAAAGATATTGCTTATTAATCTAAAAATATATCTAATTAAAAAATATATATATATTTGCGACAAAACTAACCTGACATATCTGTTGCGCCATCATCGTCGTCCTATGCATATTAAACTTATCTTTCCTTAAATGAATATGGGTATACAAGGTATTTCCTTTACTAAAACTGGTAACAATTGCCAACTTGGGTGGTTTCATACAAGCGCCCATGAAAAGTATAAGGTTATCGTGTCTCGTTTTTCGAAAAATCGCTACCTCCATCTTAAATTGCTCTAAAGTCTTGTCGTCTTGCAGATAGCTCACATTTAAAAGTTTAACTGCGACGTCTCCGTGCCAATAGCCTCTATATACTGTGCCAAATCTACCTGTACCCACTTGTTTCGACATTTTCAGTTCGTCAAATGGAATGTCCCATTCTCTCATTGATAACTGAAAATTGTTAAAAAAATTTAAATTGATAGAATATTTTTAATGATACACAGTATCTCAGAATTACAAATACAGGGTGAGTTTTTTGAAGTGTTACAATGCAATATGTCAAAAACGGTTTAAATTTTTTTATTATTATTATTATTATTTACAAAGATCCGACATGACATATCCTATGGTCCCGGCCCCACGGTCAGTGATTTTCGGCCAAATTCATTAGCCTCAGTAAATGAAGTGACCAAAGGACAACAGATTTCTGCATCACCAGTTGTTCGGGTGAATGTTGAGATGTGGGAATATACTTCAGCTCCCAATGGTTTCAAAATATTTTCATGAAATTTTGGTGACATAGTAAGTACAGGGCGAGACATTTTGCTCGCCCCCCTTTGAGTGGTGGGGGGTAACTTTAGAATTTCGTATTTTATTTTAAAATACGAACCTCCGTAAAAAACTAGGTGTGTGTGCAAAAAAATTGGTTTAGTGGTTACGGAATTATTATTATTATTAAAATTCTTTATTTAGCATAGATTCCAGCTAGCCAATATTTTACATAGGCAAACTAAATGGAACTAAAAGGAATTACAATAAGCTGCTTAAAAAAAACCATCAAAACCAAAATATGGCTACTTACAGCCATAACTATTTAAAAATGTAAATCACGACCAAGAAAACATAAAAAATAAGAACAAGAAACGACTACATAAAAGTTTTAAAATACCTAAAATAAAAGTCAGCAAAGTATATTCTAACTTCAACAAAGGTTAAATAAACTAGAACTCAAAACAAAAATATTACAATTTAAAAAGAATGGGAAGAATTTAAAGATGGTTTTCATAATGAAGGCCATTTTCTCGAATGCAAAATTAGCAACTTTTAGTATTATTTTTAATGACATTAAAAACTAAAAAAAGATTACAGGCTTTCCTTGTACATTTTGAAAAGTTGAATAGATTGCCGCTCTATGTTCTGCAACAGACTGATACCTTGTTTTATAAATTCTGTTTCTCACAGGTCTTTTAGTACCTATCCTTCAGTATGGAAAGTTATCTTCTAGACATGCCCTTAAAACTTATGGTTACAATACAACAGAATAATATCTAGTAATTCCGGAATAAGTTCCTCAAGGATTTTTATGTACCTACGTGCAGTAAGACCTCAGTCATAAATTTGATACACTATGTGTCATCCTAAAATAAAGCCAGATACCCCAACAACGAAGCGTCCATGTTGTGCCCAAGCTTAGGTGGAAGACTGTATGAAAGAAGTTTGTTAAGGAGCCCATCATGCCAGACCTGATAAAAAGCTTTGGCTATATCAAGAGCAACGATCTGGGATTCACAAAAAAACTCAAGAAACCTGTTCTAGCTGTGTGAGACAAAGAAAAAAAGATCAGCCGTGGATCTTTTGTGACAAAATCCCAAATTTGAAAATTAATGAATTTTTCTATAGTTTAAAGAGACAGTTTTGCATCCTTATTTGGGGACAGCTTTCCAGCTCTCTGGAAAAATTCCCCTGTCATATGAAATTCGAAAGAGGTGAGTTAAGATGGGTGCAAGCTCGGGAGCACATTTTCTTTTATGATTGCTGGTATGCCATCCAGTCCAGACAATTTTTATTTGGTATTAAGAGAAGAAAGGAATACAGTCTATGTTACCATAATTTCTTGAAAATATTTTAACCCTTTTTGGACATATCCCATTGTAACATTTTAAAAAACTCACCCAGTAGATACTTAAAACTTGATATGAGGCATTGCCAAATGCATTTACAGTGTCATTAATAATACTTACACTATTCTGTCTAGGCCACTTGTGTCCATCCCCAATAGTCTCGGTATCCGAAACCTGACTATCCTGTGAATCTAATCGAACCGGAGTCCGATCCGAATCGGTACTATTACTATTCGAAGTTTGTGATGCGGTTTTATCACTTTCTCGTGACAGCTTTGTATTAACGATTTCGTGATGTCTGGGCGATGCAACAGCGGGAAGGGGATGCGTTTCCAAGGTAACTTCTTTGATTGGCTCAGAATGCATTATATCTGTAATATACAGCATGTATGGTATTAAAACTAAGCAAACTTACCAATTAGTGATAACACTATATTATTCTAACCATAATGTTACATAATATTATTATAATTATAATTAATTTAATTACCGGGAAAATTAAACTGCTTCTGACTTCCATGGGGAGTAGTAGAGTTCTGGACAGCAGGACTTGATGGAGTTGAACTGTTACAACTCGACGTATTTGAACTGCTGTCTGGGGGCTAAAATGATTTTAAAAATTATTAGAGACGCCCTGGATTTGCTGAACACCTAAAGAAGAAACGTTAGTAATCTGCACTAGATGTTCCTACTATAGCTAGAAGTACTTCACCCACGACAAGAGTAGGGATCGATCGATACCGATATTGGTATCGATATATCGGCCATATTGGCCTAATAAAAATATCAATAATAAGTAATTTATTTAAAAGTATAATGCTGCAGGCAGGCAAAAAATAAACTCATCATGAATAGTAGTAAAACAAATGCCATTGTATTTAAAACCAACAGGTCACGAATAGATGAACCAAATATAATAAAACTAGAAGATGATTCTCTGGGCCTGAAGGGACAAAGTTTTTGGGTGTAGTTATAGATGATGTTCTTTCATGGGAGCATCATGTCGAGTATGTCAGACAGAAATTAAATTCAGTGTGCTACAGCTTTCGAGTCTTATCAAAATATACAGATGTTCGAACCAGAAAGATAATTTATCATGCAAATTTTGAAGTTCACATACGATATTGCATAATCTTCTATGGAAGTTGCAGAGACATAGACAGATTGTTTATCTGCCAAAAAAGAGTTATAAGAATTATGTTTGGGATGAATTTTAGGGAATCAGGCAGGGGTAAGTTTCGGGAAAATAGACTGTTGACTGTGACTGCAATTTTCATACAGGAGTGCATATTATTTCTGTATAAAAACAGAAACTTATTTCAGGGTAGTTTTCCACTAAATGTATATTCGTCCAGAAATATGAACTATATTTATCCTAGACATATAAACTATATTTATCCTAGACATAGATTAACAATGACTGAAAATGGAGCGTAGTATAATTGTTTAAAGTTATTTAACCACTTGCCTATGGACATAAAGGCAATTGATAATATTAATAGGTTGAAAAAAAAATTGTTTAATTTGTTAGTAACTATAGAACCCTACACTGTCGCCGAATATTTTGAATTTGTTAGAAATTTGTAGATATTTATGTAAATGTGTTTTTTTGTAGGTAACATGGCAGTATTATTGTATTTTTTTTGTGACGTTATTTCCTTTTATGTTTTAACCTTATGGTGAAACATACTTTTGAAATTAAGATTGTTTATTATTATTATTATTATTATTATTATTCTAAATGATTAGGATCTTTTTAAAGAAATTAATACAAAATTACTAAACATAAATCGACACAAGTATATTTTTAATTTAAAAATATAAGAACAGAAAGTTAAGTTTTGGTAATTTAAAACGCAACAAAATTAAATTTTCTGTCCTTTCTAAACTAAGACGATTTCTTGCGCTTTCAAATATGTTCCCAGCTGAAGAGAATTGCGGAATATCTGAAAAACGGTTCCTACGATATTTTTTAAAAACTAATGCAATATAAATCAAAGTATTTAAATTTAGGATAATAAAAAAACATCAATTTCTTAACCGTTTTGTGAAAAAGATATTGATTTTTGAAAGTTTACTAGGTATGTTTGTTATTAAGATTTCACACTATTTTATTCTTTTTTTACGTAATCGCCCTTATGGAAGGTATATTTTAAGATTAGGTAGGTCCAAAAAGTGTAAAATATTACTGAATAACAAACAGACCTCATGTGTTGGGTGTACAGTCTCCTTCGAAAATAATGTTTTCAAGCATTGGGAACCTCTAAGCGTATTCGAGTGTATTTGGAACAGGGCTAAATTTGTGGTCCATTCAAAATTCTGCATCACGAATTAAACTAAAGTAGAAAAAAATATAATAATCCGTTCTGGTACTAGTCCCGGTCCGTTCAGCATTCAATTTTTGTTAGAGAAATCGGGAGAGTTCGACGCGGATAGCATGGAAGATAAAAGATGTTCATTCGAGTTTGGAGTTTAATTTGTGGACGGGACGGGCTTTACTTGCTAAAAGGCGATAATTTTGTCTACGACTGTCACGAGTAAACTACTTCAGATTGATTTTTTTTCTTATCTTTCCTTTTTGGTTTATTTATTCCTTCTACCTTGTAAAACTTTTTGTTCAAAATGACTCCTTCAACCTCATGGTAATTTAATTCCAGAAAAATCCCTTACTATATGAAAAAAGTACTGCTATCAGTCAATCACCTTATTCTATTTAGCAGTATAAGATATAAGTCATAATAGATTAAATACTTAAATATAATAAATTAACTTCACAAAAGACAACTTACAGGAAATTGCATGTTGTTAAATGCCGTTTGAGGATGTGATCCCTTTCTATACCTTGCTCTGGTCAGTGAGTTCACTATGCTATTTGATTTACTGGGACGACCGGTCGTTGGAGAATAAGAAACAGGACCTAAAATGTCGATTTATCAGTAAGTAATAATACTAAAATTCTTGTTATATTTTAGAACCTTCCCATAACTAACGAAATTTTGCTAGGTAACCACAACATACCGGTATCACAGCATAACTAACAAAAAGCAGCAGGATCTCATGAATTTTCGGAAAAGTATGGTCATTTTCCTCGCGCAGGTTCAGCCGCTATTTTGCTGGGATATGATCTGTCTCCTTTATTTGAATTGTACTTGTTTATGTGGGTTTCCTTCGTGCTTAAAAATATCAAAGGCACCGCCAGGGAGAGATCGTGCTGCCTCTTAGTTATGTTGTGCCACAAGTAAATATGTTACATGGTTACAGATCCAAATACCCACTTCAAAAACCAAGTGGGTTTTTGTATCAAAAACCCATATCTAAAAACCCAAATAAAAGAAGAAAAGATTCTTAGAATCTAGATTTTTTTGTCATTTTCGGCACATTGTGCATCATAAGGAATCTGTAGAACATCTACCATAGCGCCCAACACATTAAGAACTTCTTGATCTTCCAAGTTTTCCATTCTTAAGGTGGATTTATACTAAATCTTATCCACATTTAGATATTTTTTTATTTTCCAGCGCCAAACAAAAACAAATTTTTAGGTTAAATTTTCATCAAAAAATGTCAAAAATAGCAAAAACTCACAATAACCCAAAAACCCAACAATAACCCGACACAAAAACCCAAAAACCCACCAACTTGATCCAAAAAGCATGTTTTTTGCCAGCCTTGCATGGTTACCCTGCAAAAATTTGTTTAAAGTTTGGATGTAAATGGGACAAAAAAAAATGCTGACACTAGAAATGCGCAACTAAAAATAATACAGGGTGTCCAAATTTTGTTATAGAATATCTTGATTACTATTAGAGGTAGAGACTTGCGATTTTCGCGAAGTCTCGCTACTTTTTGATAAAACGAAAGATGACATTAAAATATTTTTTATCGCTCTCTTCGTTCTTGACATACTGGACAATTTCTTTTTTCCCATTTTTGAATCCCCCCCGTATTTCAGTAAAAACATTACAGATAAAGTTTCTTACATTAGAAATTGTATACCTACCCTGATTTCCCTCGACAGTCTTCTTAAAAGCATCTAAATACCCATGAGGCAGTCCGCACGACGGTGGCGCCTTCTCCTGGCATTCCCGGTGACAGTAATATTTACACTCGTTACATCTCATCGCCTTTCCGTATATCTTTTTCGGACACAAATCACAAAATGCAACTAGTTTAAAGGTTTTTGTGAAACGGTGAGCAATCTGATGTGTCATGCTTCCTTTTATCGAAGGTGTTTGGGGTGATTTTGGAACTGGTAACATTATTGCTAAAAAGAGAAGTTTCAGCTTAATTAAAACACCTTAATGCCGGGAAAATATCTCTACGAAATCTTATGACAAGCTCCTTAGTCTGTCATAAAAGTCCCTTGCACATATTTTTTCTTGACTAAAAACAGAGCTGTCGCAATTACTTTTAAAAAGTAATTCAATTATCAACTAAAACTAAAAGTATTCGAATATTTTAGTAATTACTCTATTTAAATTACCACATATATTAAACACGATATACTAAACAAATAAAATATTTATAGTAATATGCATCATATGCGCACGTCACACTATTCAAACTGCTTTCTCGGCCAGTTTAATATTAAATGACTCTAAAATAAAAATATCTTTTTATTCTACCCCAAACATCTACAGATTTTTCCACAAAAAAAAGTATAGAAACGATGGATGTAAGCATCAATCGAAAATACGGAATCGGCGCGAAGGCGGCGTTCGCCGGATTCAAAGCGGCCCGCCGTGTTTTTGGGTGGCCAAAATTCCGGAAGTTTTTCCATAAAGCAAGGTAACTAAATCAATTTTCAAGTAATTCAATTACTTGAGATTTTGAAAATCAATTACCAATTACGATTACATTATCCTATTAATTGATAATCCAAATACAATTACCTTTTCCGGAAAGTAATTGAATTAAAGTAATCCAATTACTGAGAAGTAATTAAATCCGATTTTTAATTATTTTAATTCAATTACCGACAGCTCTGACTAAAAATAACCCTTTATAACAGAGTTATTAGCATTTCAAATTCAAATTTAAAAAAAAATGCCGGCGCCAAAACAACATCTAGGGATTTAAAGGTCGCGTGACGCCCAAGGTACCAAAAAATATGTGCAAGGAGCCTATTTTACCATGCGGATTCAGGCAGTGTTTTATTTAGGGAATCTACCGAATGTTTAAAATAAAATCTACTAAAAATTCATAAACGCAATTGTAGCATATTTGAGATTTTTTAACACATAGGAAACAAGGAACACACACAGGAACACAAGGAAACAATTATACATTTTTACATTTTTGCTGCTCCATAATAATATTCATATTAGTTTTTATGTATGTATTTTTACAACTTTCCCTTTCATGTGATTTATTTCTCATTTCTGTTCTGATTCAGAGGCGTTAAGAAAAAACAAAATAATATTATAATATAAATAAATACATATATTTAATATACAATAAAAACTTTACTTATAAAATAAAATTAAAAAAAATCTAACATCGAAACCAAATCTACTTTTTTAATTCTTATCAGTCACCTTTAATATTTTTATATGTGTTGCCCCCCATCGATTTTATAAACTGTTTCTTGATTTGGTCAAATTCTTAATATCCTTCAAATCCCAACAAATACGCTACTATTACACTTTAAAAATTCTTGAACACTATAAAATGCGCATTTACATAGCACTAATTTAATTTTTTCCTTGAATTTTTTTACTGGCAATTTTCTCATTTCCAATGGGACCTTATTGAACAGTTTCGCTGCAGCAAATTCTGGCCTCCTTTGGTTCTTACCTACACGACAGTATGGCAGTACTAAATTACTGCCATGTCTGGTTTTATATGTGTGTGTGTTATTATGGGATATAAATAGATGTTCTCGTTTTTTAATATATATTAAACTTTCTAAAATATAGACAGAGGGAAGAGTTAGAATTGCAAGCTCCTTGAAGGCAGGCCTGCAGTCATGCCTATACCCGATCCCCGAAATTATCCTCACAGCTCTCCTTTGCAGTCGGAAGAAAAATGTATTACGAGCGTCAGTTTACATGCGATTAAAAGTTGAAAATATTCCTTCGCATTTTAGGTGCTGAATTGCAAGCTCCTTGAAGGCAGGCCTGCAGTCATCCCTATACCCAAACCCCGAAATTACCCTCACAGCTCTCCTTTGCAGTCGGAAGAAAAATGTATTACGAGCGTCAGTTAACATGCGATTAAAAGTTGAAAATATTCCTTCACATTTTAGGTTCGAAACGGGCAAAAACAGCATTTGTTTTGCAAAATATCAGACGTCAATATGCTGGTATCATGTTTTGTTTATGGCTGGTGTCATAACCATGCATCTCCTCATAACTTGTGTACATATTAATATTCCTCTCCAGAAAGTATTACGATGGCATAGTGAGGATTGCAAGCCTCTCATATGCATGACGGCAGTCATCTTTAAATACCAGACCTGCAAGGACGCTCAAAACCTTTCTCTGCAAACCAAATACTCGGTGTGTGTCAGCTGCATGGCCCCAGACATAAAAGATGCAAGTGAAAAGCAGTACGTAGAATCTCTAGAGAAACGCATTTAAAAAGGTTTCTCAAAATAAAGAGGATTCAGTTTGTTGTGATTTCATGGTTGACCAAGTCAAAATCCTTGCTCAAGGCGAGAAATGGACTGAGCTAAATTGTAGCTCATAAAATGACCCAGTAATATATGATAAAAGATTTAAAATACCTATACCGTATTCTTGTTTTTGCGAGAACCGTGTCAGTTCGGTTCAGAGAACATATTGTTAACCCCAATTTATTTTCTTAGTGGCAATTTGGTGTCTTAGTATAGTGAAAATAATGCTTTATCCCGTAAGAAAATACTCACATTATAATTTTATAAGACCTAATAAGACACCAAAATCTAAAAATGAACAAAATGTGCACATAAGACGTCTTGTGGCAACGCTGGGCACACGCCCCTGCCTCGTATCGTCACAAGTCCTTTTAGTTAGACGTCTAATTTTAAGATAGTAAATACCATACTATGGCTCCAGCTTCTTAACTTTTGTAGTGTTGTCCTTTTACCGCTAAATTATGCGCTGCATCGCGTCGTTGGTTACTATGGCGATCGGATGCAATTTCGACGTGAAGGTTAAACTCGAGAAGCGCCAGGCGGGTGTTTCAGCACATGGATTGAGTCCGAATTCCGTGCGTGGATCTGTAACTATTTTTTATTTATTGTATCACCACGTGACCTTGTGCTATTTAGTTCATTTTAGTAGCATAAAAATCTATTTTAGACTTTAATCCAGGAAATACAGAAATATTTGCTTAAAACAATTTTTTAATATCGCCGTTTTGTGTGCCCCCATACTCAAAAACCACAAGCCGCCACTGCTCTAATCGCTTATTAACTTCATAATAGATAACTATAATCACTGACTGAGCAAGCTTTTAAAAAATTATTTCTATTGGAGTGTAAATCTGTAAAAATACCACATACTTACATTTATAACTACTATCATCACTATCAGTGCCTGTACTATTATAAGGGGGTGATTTTATAGGACTAGTAGACACGGGGCTGGTAAGTCCCATAGTTTCAGGTCCTGGTTCAGTCGGTAATCGCGCCCGTCGTACATGCCCACTAGTTTCACTAAAAAAAAAAGTATAAAGCTCTAAAGATTAATACTTTATTTTTTTCTAAAGTTACTATGAGGAGGGTTAAAATATTAACCAGAATTTGGCTTTTTTCAGTTTGTTTTATGTTCTGATCGCAAATAACACTGTTGAGGTGATAATTAGGGTGATTTGTGCAGATCTTAAGAGTTTTAAGAGATAGCAAGCAGGTAATACCATAATTTTTTTTTAACTTAAAAATTTTATAAAAAACTATTTGTCTAACGACATTTTAATCAAATTACAACGTAAGCACCCTAATTTCAAAACAAAACACCGTAAAAAATCAAAAATTAAAAATGTCCTAAGGGCTTTTACATGTTATTATTCAGTTTGTTTGGAATGGTTGTTAAGCTCCGCCCTCAAGCGTGACGTCACGACTTAGAGAGTCCACTACCGCTGGGGCCATTGTTTTGCATCTAAGAATAAAATTCCGAGCCATATTCGAACCGTATTATTGATTACACAGGCGCATTTCAGTTATTAAGGATTTTTTTTATTTGAAATGTCAATATATCAAAAACTATAAAAGATACACGAATCTTTATATGACATAAATTGTGTATTTTTACAAGATCTTTATTTTAAGTTATATAACCTTTTTGTCTAAATGCAATATTTTTCAAGTTATAATCATAAAACCGAATTTTCAGGATATTTTCAGCAAATTTTGGGTGATTTGGATTCAAATGAATAAAATAAATGATTTATAATAAAAAAAAAAACAAAAATCACATTAATTAAAAAATACATATTTTCCTATTTTGGACTGAAATGTTTTTGTCAAATTTGCATTATTCATCTTATCAAAAATGTTTTTATAAATTGTTATATGGACAATTTGGAAAGCTCTATTTTTTGTTTTATTAAATTTTTTATATCTCTTATAGTTTATATAGTCGTAGTCCAAACATTCCGTGATAGCAGGTTTCTGCCCGTAAATCTACCATATGGGTTTTTTGGGGTTTTCTCGATTTTTTGCTGTTTGACAACAATTTTGACTTCAGATTCGTGTTCAGGGAAAAAATACACCAGAAAATCTTTGTCTGACACCCAGCATACACCACATTCTTTTTGTGGACCTGTGTTATTTTACTAACTACTACTAATTTTTTAAAAATCTTTTGGACAGCCCTTAAAGACTAGTATTTTTATCTCTCAACGATGTTGGAGTATCAAAACGTGCAGATAATGCATTTTACTGCACTTTTTAGACAATGCAGTATTACCACCATGGGCGTTATACAAATAACTATTACCTTTCAACTACACCCCATTACCGTCTGATCCTAATAACCACGCCCGACGTTACCTAACTTTTCAAAAACGGTATTTCAACGCAGCAAATGTCACTGATACCATATTTTTTTAAATACAAGTAGTATACCACTGAATTCCATGAGATTCGAACTATATTTTTTATGGTAATATTAATTTCACAAATTCTCCCTGCTTTTTCATTTATTTGTTTTTTTTACCCCTCTACAATAGGTTCACATATTTTTGCTCCGTAATACTTACTTTATATTATTTAGTTCTCTATTACTGTCCCCCTTGGATCCAGCCAGTTGGGACTCATGTGATTTGCTCTTAGTCAAAGGAAATGAATCCGCCATCAGAATGGGCGTGTTGTTAACCAATTGCTTCCTCTTTGCGGGTGGCGTTGTGGGGAATTTCTTTTCTGTAATAACATTGCATATTTTTTTAAATATCCAAAGTCGTTTAACGATCGTGATAAATTAAGTTATCTTACTAAGCCGACATTTGTGACTTACCTTTTCCTCTCTCCCTCAAAGGACTAAAAACGTTTGAGCTATATCCCGGAGGCGTCAATGGGGGGCCCAAAACGACACTACTAGCATTCAAGGAGTTGATACTTGAGACTGAAGGACTGGGAGCGATCGCTGCACTGGTTTTATGGTTATTGTTAAAAAGGTTTTCCTCAGATGGAACTGAAGCCCGAGTAGCTCGCGACCTGCCCGCCCGTGGTGATAAACCATGCTTTATTTTAAGGTAGCTGCGATCCCACGAGTCCCATGACAGGTTGGCGTCTTGTGTATCTTGATCGCCGCGTTTTAGAATGTCTAAAATACAAGGAAGAAGAGGTTTTAGTATGGCAACATAAAAATATTATGCTATCTAAAGTTAACAAGCTAAAGTGATGCCAACAGGCTCTTTATTTAGTTTTCTTTTAAAGCAACCATTGTTAGTATTTTAATCCATGAGGGCTTGTATGATGAATACTTGTTTAAGGCTCTTAATAATTTTAATGACCAAAAGGAAGAGAATGTATTTGAGTTGTGTGTTGTGTATAGTCGCTGTAAGAATGTTTATATTCTGTGTTTACCGTACACCATCTAGCAGTGTGCGAGTTTTTGTCTAAATTAGAATCTACTATTTCGGTACTCCCCTGCAATTCACATATAATACTCTGCGGAGACTTTAATCTAGACTTTCTCAATATGGCTGATATGAATACACAAATATTTCAGAACCTAATAATGTCTTATGGATTGAATTTGCATGTTGATAAACCTACCCGTGTAACATCTCACTCTGCAACCTTAATAGATTATGTAATTTCAAATTTTAATCAGAACCAAGTTAAATGTGATGTTATTAATAGCCCAGATAAAAAAGACCAGATACGAAACATAGCGTGGCGGCACGGTCAGCGTCCCCCACTATAATGGTCCGCTCAACGGCGGATCATTTAGTACGGGAGCCGTTTCTCGCGTGCGTTGAACTGTTTAGTTTACTAGTTACTGTGAAACGAGGCTAGTGCGGGCGTAAAAGTCAGTTTTAATATATTTATTATTTTCGACTTTTATAACATGACAGGTTATAAGTGCATATGTAGATGCTGTACATCTAATAATAAAGAAATAACTTTTTTTTCGCTTCCAAGTGACTCTATAAGGTAAGTTCGATTTATTTATTCAGATTCAAAAATCACAATAGACTTTTTTTAGACGTGAAGCTTGGCTTCGTGCCGCTATAATAATCACACTTTCAAATTATAATGCGCTTAAAATTGTCAGAACTTTAAAAAAAAAATTAATTATGAATATTGTAAGGGTGATTAATTGAGAATTTGAATATTTCAACATTGGTATTTCTATCATAATACGCGTTGTAAGATTTGAATATTACAATATTGGTATTTCTACTATTATATGATTTATTGGAGATATTCTAGTGTAAATAAAAAAATTCCTGCTGTGCCTAAGTTATTATTTGGACGCTTGAAGAAAAAATATACAGGGTGCCCGAAAGTCTGGACTGGTCAAATATCTGAGAACGAAAGGTTGGATTCCAAGATTGCAACTAAACTTTGTTTTTGACACAATTGTCTATCTAATTCTTATGTCAAAAACCACCCCGCCCCTCTTAAGGGGTGAACTAAGGGTGGTTTTATAATTTTAAATAGAACCCCCTATTTTCTTGCATTTTTGGATTCCTCAAAAAATTCTGTGTCTGGCCCAATTTCACCCCCAACCCGCCCCCTTCACAGGGGATGAAAAAAACGAAAAAAAAAAGTTAAAAAATAAACTAAAACTGAACAATTTAAATATTTAATTAAATCCACCTCAAATTTCAACCCCAACCCTCGCCACCCTCTCAGGGGATGAAACAAATTAATAAAACAAAATTGAAACTGAACCTTCTAAATTTTAATTAAATCCGTAATAAAAATAAACATTTTTTATTGCAATATTATTTTCTTAATTTTTGTCATCCCCATGAAAGGGTGGCAAGGTTTGAAGGATAAAATTTTAGATCGGGTCACATATTTTTCTGACATGTTTATTTTAATTATGGATTTAATTAAAATTTAGAATGTTCAGTTTCATTTTTGTTTAAATAATTTTTGTTATCCCCTGTGGAGGGGTGGCGAGGGTTGGGGTGAAATTTGAGATTGGGTAACATGTTTTTGTACATGTTTATTTTTATTGCGGATTTAATTAAATATTTAAACTGTTCAGTTTTAGTTTTATTTTTTAACTTTTTTTCGTTTTTTTCATCCCCTGTGAAGGGGTGGCGTGGGTTGGGGGTGAAAATTGGGGGCCAAACACAGAATTTTTTGAGAAATCCGAAAATGCAAAAAAAATAGGGGTTTCTATTTAAAATTATAAAACCACCCTTACGTTCACCCCCTTAAGAGGAGTGGGGGTGGTTTTTGACATCAGAATTAAATAGACGATTGTGTCAAAATTAAAGTTCAGTTGCAATCTTGGAAATCCAACCTTTCGTTCTCGAGATATTTGACCCAGTCCAGACTTTTCGGACACCCTGTATTTTAATATTAAACCCAAGTACATATTCCAATACTGAAGCTTAAAAATAGTCATTATTAATTTGCATACCTTTTAATTTTGACAGATTCGTGCAATACGTTCCTGTCCTTAAAAATAAAAAGTCTGATTTTCAGTAGTGCAGGTAGCCGCTGCCCGTTAAAAGAATGCCTCTGGCTAAAGCGATGCCTTTGTGTGTTGCTCGAGTCAAGAACTTCAATCGAGCCGACCCGGCTTTCACATCTGGTTTAGTTAAATCTGTGTTAATAGTGCACTTTCAGACCATGAAGCAGTTTGGTGTAGTTTTAAGACAGAACAGAAGAAGAAATTATGATAGGTTCTCGCAACTTGCTGCATCAGATAATTGGAATGATGTGTTAAATTCTGAGGATCCATTGAAGGAGTTTCACGCTCGTCTAGTAAACGTTTTTAATACATGTTTTCCTGTTAAACCCTTAAAACAAAGGGTAAAAAAGCCGTGGATAACCAATGGAATAAGAATATCAGCGAAAAATTTAAGATCATTACATTATATTAGAAAGTTTAATATTTATAATACATTTTTTATCACTTATTTTACAGCATACAGATCTGTATATCATAGGGTAGTCAAGGTAGCTAAGCGATTATATTACAAAAAAAGAATTGGTTACTCACATAATAAACAAGAAGAATTGTGGAAAATTGTTAATGAACTTAGGGGTAAAAATAATGTTAAAGTTAGTGATACAAAATTAACAGCTAGCCATCTAAATAGTTTTTATTGCACTATTGCAGAAAATATATCCAGTAATATACGGAATGACATAAATTTCGAAAACTTCATTAATGATATACATGTGCCTGATACATTCTTAATAGTCATGAGATTAAAGAAATAATTTATAAATTAGATAGCAACAAGACGCCGGGGTGGGATGGTATTTCCTGCAAGGTTTTTTGTAATCTTCCTGAGAGTCCGTTGCAGGTTCTCGCGGAGGCTATAAATATCTCTTTTGCAGCTGGTATTTTTCCTGACACCCTAAAAATAGCAAATATTATTCCTCTTTACAAAGATGGGGATGAAGATAACCCTGCAAACTACAGACCGATTGCACTGTTGCCAACTTTGTCGAAAGAAATGGTATTCTAAGCTCTGTACAATTTGGTTTCTTGGAAGCGAACTCAACCAGTGATGCTATTTTTGATTTTCTGGACAAACTTTATCTTGGGAAGAATGATCAGGACGCTTCAGCAGCGGTGTTTTGTGATTTGACAAAAGCGTTTGACTGCGTGAATCACAAGATACTGCTGCACAAGCTGGAGGCATATGGATTCAGGGGAAGCAGTTTGAGGTGGTTTGAATCTTATTTGAATAATAGAATACAGTCTGTCTCTTATAAAAATTCAGTATCTGGTCGAGAGATATTAAAGTGTGGTGTGCCTCAGGGGTCAGTCTTGGGACCAATTATGTTCTTGCTCTATATCAACGACACAGCAAAGCTACCGATTTCGGGGCAATTTACGTTATTTGCAGATGACGCAACTATTTTGTGGAGGGGTGCAAATGAGCAAGACCTGGGTAATACTATTAATCATGATTTGTCTTTGGTGAAAATGTGGTGTGATTCAAACAAATTGTGCTTTAATATTTATAAAACTAATGTTATGTATTTTAAATGTAATGTATATCCTGTGTATTTAGACAACACTCAACTAAATTATTCAACTGAAAACAAATTTCTAGGATTGTTCATTGATAATAGGCTCAAGTTTGAAAGACATATTAAACACCTTAATAAAAAGCTGTCCTCAAATTGTTTTGCACTGAGGATAATTTCTAATAACTTAGATAAAAATGTATCAAGACAAGCATATTTTGCATTAATAGAATCCCATGTACGTTATGGCATATGTTTCTGGGGTTCTTGTGCTAAACAGCTAATGCATACAGTATTTGTACTGCAAAAAAGTGCACTCAGGTATATGCATAAAGCCAGACCAAGAGACTCATGCAAACCTCTTTTCATATCGGGCAATATTTTGATACTACCATCTTTATTTATCCTTGAAACTGTATCTTTAATACACAAAAAATATAGGGACATTTTAGGAAGGAATCTAGCCACCTACAATACAAGGCAAACATATACACTTTCACTGCCCATACCAAGATCTTCTCAGGTTCATGACTCGATCGTCTTTAATGGGCGACAGCTTTTTAATAATTTGCCTGCTCGAGTGAGAAAGATCTACGATGATAGAATATTTAAGCGTGAAGTTAAGAAGTTGCTTGTTGCGAGAGCCTATTATGATGTTCGGGAATATTTTGACGAGCAATTTTAACACTATTTGAGTATTGTGATTTTCGGCCTTTAAACAATAGTCACAAGCCAATATGTCGTTTTAACTGTTTTCATTTGTTCTGACTGTTTTTTTTTGTGGGACAATTTTAACAATATTTAAGGATTGTGATTGTTAGTTTAATGTTTTAATAATAGTTATAAGTCGACTTGCCGTTTTAACTAACTTATTCTGACTATACATATTATTTATTTAAATAATTATTATTGTTATATGTTATGTTTTATTTTAATTTTTATGTTTGATGGATGACATGCCACTATTTTATTTAATGACATTTGTAAATAACTTAACATGTTTATTATTTATGACTATGTTTAATTTGTATGCGAATTTATTTGTGATATTTTAATTGTGTTAGCTTTTCACACATGTTTATTTATTTAAATGCTAGTAAAATTTTTTTTTTCATCTTTGTCAATAAGATTATTTACCATCTTCAGACAATAAATCAATCAATCAATCAATCAATCAAATATGCTTTATTGTTTAAAGAATAAGACTCTTGTTAACAAAGCTGTGGAAAATAAAACTATTAAACATAATAATCCCATAACAAGCATTGACATCCTGGAAAATGACTTGCTTACTATAGAGAGATGGTGTGAAACTTGGTTGCTAGACTTGAACGAAAATAAATGCTCTGTTCTGCATGTTGGCTTTAGTAACCCTTGCAGTAATTTCTATTTAAAAAATAGTCCTATTAAAACAGTACAGACACAGGAGGACTTAGGGATCTTGATAAGCTCAGACATGAAGTGGGCGTCCCATATTGGAAAAATCGTCAAAAAAGCCAACGCTGTGTCCTACATGGTGTCTCGTGCATTTAGAAACATGTCTCCTGAATTTTTGGAAAAAATCTATAAGACCTACATTCGTCCCATACTTGAGTATGCGGCACCAGTCTGGAATCCATATTTTGTTAAAGACATCCATGCTCTTGAACAAGTTCAAAGAAGGATTACCAAATTATCACCTGCCATACGATATCTGAGCTATGAAGAAAGGTTAAAAATATTAAACTTAACTACCCTTAGAGAACGCAGAACGCGTGGAGATCTAATAGAGACCTATAAAATCCTCAACCGGCATTACTCCGTAAATTTGAGTTTCTTCACACTTAATAATGATAGAAGACTACGGGGTCATCAGTATAAACTCGTTAGTGAGCGTTTTAGTAAATTATGTCGTCAGCATTTCTTCTCTAATAGAGTAATTCGTGACTGGAATGCTTTGCCAAATGAATGTGTTAGTGTTGAGACAATAAATTCTTTTAAAAATCAGTATGACAGACTCTGTAAATAATAGTGTATATAAACTAGTGTAAATAATAGTGTATAGATACTAGTGTAAAAATAGTGTAATAAAACAAGTTTAAACGGCAACGCCGCCTAACTTAACTCTTAATAATAATAATAATAATAATAATAAAATACAATGTTTGGAAATTAACTAAGTCTAAAAAACAATTGATAAAAGACATTAAAACTTTTGCTGACCATCAAGTCATTGTAAAATTAAGTATTTGGAGTTAAAATACATATATAATATAAAACACAAGTATAAAATAATTAAAAACAAATTTCTTAATTAACTAACCAGAACTAAACTCTGGTGTCTTGAAGAAAAAAATCAACAGTTGCATAAATGTACTAGAATAAGAAAGTTGATAAAAAAGGTAAATATACATAAAGTTGATTCTAATTCCCTTATCTTGTCTATATAAAAAAATCTATAACTTATAACATGATGTAACGGTACTAATAAATTAATGCGGTAAAAATGAATGATCAAAATATGCACATTGGATAGTAAAACACGTAAATAAAATTTTAAATATCTATCAATCAATCAGTCAATCAAATGTGCTTTCAAGCTGTAAAAAATAAAACTATTAAACACAGTAAAATTACAATGTTTGGAAGTTAACTAAGCCTAAACAATTCATTCAAGACATTAATACTTTTGCCGACCATCAAAGCCATTGTAAAATTAAATATTTTGGACTAATATACATACATATATAATACAAAACTCAAGTATAAAATAACATAAAAACAAATTACTTAATTAAAATTGTCATTTAAAAACTCACTAATACAGTAATAGGATTTCGTCAAAAGCAATTTTTTTACCTCCTTTCTAAACCCAATCCCATTCTGTAATTGTCTTAAGGTTAATGGTAGGTGATTAAACATCTTTTTACCCTGATAAATGATTGAATTTTTTGTTTGTGCAGTTGTCGGAATTGGCAAATTTATTTGATTAAATTGACGAGTACAGTAATTCCTTAAATTGTTTAAATCATTTTTAAACTTTTTATGAACAATGCACAACGTTTCCAGCAAGAATAGACAAGGCAAGGTAAGAAGTTTGTGTTTTACAAATATAGGTCTACATGACTCACGAAATCGTATCTTAAACATATAATGTACTGCTCTCTTCTGTAGCACAAACAACACATTAAAAAGATAATGCGGACAAACACCCCAAAAACAGATACCGTAACGTAGATGAGACTCAATCAGTGCAAAATATGCACTTCTTGTTGAGATCTCATCCAGTTCCTCTGAAGTCACTCTCAATGCATAGCAATTGGAGGATATCTTTTTACTCAGGCATGAAATGTGGTGATCAAATTTTAATTTATTAACAAAATAAATACCTAAAAATGTATTAACCTCTTCGATATTAAGGATTTGATCTCCCAAAAAAACATCATGTAGACAACATTTAAAACTTAAAACATACTCTTTTTGATATTAAAAGACAGACGGTTGGCATCCGTCCACTCATTTACCTTCACTAAATCCTCATTGATCATCATTTCAAGCACCACTGAATCCTTATGTGTCCAGAGTATTGTAAGATCATCGGCAAAAAGTGTAAATGACCCCGACACATCAATATGAGGCAAATCATTGATATATAAAAGAAATAGCAGGGGACCCAATACAGAACCTTGGGGAACACCACACGCTACAATTTGTTGATCAGAGAAATTATTATTAAATTTTACACACTGCGTGCGATTAGATAAATATGACTCAAACCAGTCCAAGGCCTTACCCCTTATTCCATACTTATTAAGTTTCCGAAGCAAAATTCTGTGATCCACACAATCAAAAGCCTAGGATAGATCACAGAACACCGCCGCTGCCACCTCATTTCCATTAAGGCTCAAATATAAGTGATTGAGAAATGAAAAAATAGCATCATGGGTACCAACCGTCTCCCAAAACCCAAATTGCTCAATACACAGCAATTCATGTTTAATCAAAAAGCCATCAGGCGTTTCTTCACCAATTTCTCCACTAATTTGGACAATGTAGGAAGTCTAGAGATGGGTCTCAAATTTGTCGGCACATTACAATCTCCACCCTTATGAAGAGGAACAACCACGGCCTGTTTAAGACACTCAGGGAACACGCCAGACTGGAAAGAATAATTTATAACATCAACAAGGCTTTCAAGAGTTGAAAGGGGCAAATGAAGAAAGACATTAAGTGAAATTTAATCCCAACCTGATGAATTTTTATTTTTAAACGTTCCAAATATTTCCGTAATTTCCTGCACATTGGTAGGTGTGAGAAAAAAAGAGTCAACTACACTAATATGTTTTACAAAATCCATGGGATCAACATCAGAGTTTATTTTACTGTGTAATTCAAGTGCAACTGAACAATAAAAATTATTTATAGCTTCAGCTGACAGCTGTGACTCAATTGAGTTCATACTGTTTTTTTTACCCTCAACTCATTAACAAAGTTCCAAGACGCCTTTTGTCTATTATTACGTTAATAAAATTTAAATCCCAGGCCAGTAAAAACTTATTTAGATAAACCTTAAAAAAAAAAAAAATGCTCAAGAGGATAAAAACAAAGGACATAGAGAACTTTGGGGAGTTTTAGGTAGACGACGTTTTTATCGCAAGATATTCTTTTAAACCAAGGAATTTCCGGGGGCTCATTTCCCCCCCAGACTCTTCAACCAAACAAACAACAGGATAGCATTACCAAAGGAGATGATTATGATGTATTTTAAGAATCAACTTATTCCCTAAAATGAACACTCAAAAAGATCAAGATCTAACTCAAGTCCAACAACTTAGAAAAAATAAAATTAAAAGACCCAACACAAAAGACTTGTATGGAAGGGTAGTGCCCAGACAAACATTGCTGTAGTACTAAAAACTTACAGAAAATATTTTAAATGAGGTGTTAGATTCTTCAGCAATACAACAAAATATTGACCTAATGCCGTTAGATGAAGCTAGAAAAATTCCTCTGATCTATTTATAGGGGCATAAACATGTGACGAATCTAGCATTTAGGATAGGTCAAGTAGAAAAGACTAATTTGGAACTGAACAATAAAATTACAGACTCAGCAGATATAAAAACTGTGCCAAGTGACCCGAACACGCCCCAGTACCAAAAAAACGATAATACCTTATTTAGTGAGGTAATTAAACGTGTACCAGCCAGCAATAATCCAAAAGCAAGCTCAGTTATTACGGGAAAGGAAAACACCACCACCACAACCCAGAAAGCACAAACGGTGGTAAAAATAAAAGGCCAAAATGATCCTAGAATCGTTATTCAGGAACTGAAACAAAACCTTAGAGGAAATAACTTGGAGGCGAGTTTCAAAAGAATCCGGCCTATGCAAAGCGGAAGGTTGTAATAGAATGCAGTGATGCCACTCAGCAACTAAAATTAAAGGAAACCTTGAGAAAACATTAAGCATATCGAAATAAAAAATGCTTCCAATCTAGATCCAATGGTAATGATTACTGGTATTCTCAAAGGATACACCCCAGAAATGTTTATACATGAGTCATTTTAATCCTGATAAATAAACATTTTTTGGTCAAAAGTTAAAAAATCAATTTAAATATATAAAAAAGAGGATGTAAAAACAATAAAAGGAAAATTGGATATTCCAGACACCCCCAGCAATTTTAATGGCTTATAAGAAAAAATAATTTAGTGTTTGACTTTGCCCAGATATTACAAGAACACACAAATGTGGCACTATGTTTAAAAGTGTTGTTTATTTTACGTGGCTAAACCCCACTTTAAGATGAATGTTGTCATAAATTGGTGGTACCCATAACGTTACTCAATTATGTTGATACTTTTGACTGTCCAAACTGAAACCATCTAATTTACCTAAAGGAAACCATTCAGCTCAGATCCCTCATGCCCAGTATTTTGTACAAAGAATACGAAGAATACAGCAGCAAACAAATTATTCAACAGGAGAAAAGTTTTAGCAGAGAAATAAGGAAAAAAAAAAATCCAGCAAATACAAATGATATTGACAACCACTTTACCATCGAAAAAAACTTATTATATATTCTGATAGAAAAATGTTAGAGAAAATAAAAAAAAATGACCAACGATGTAGCATTATTCATCAAAATGTGGACAACCCCGGGGAAAAGATATGATAAATGATATGTTTGAAGAACATGTGGATTGAATGTTTTTGCCTTTCAGAACACTGGAAAACAAAAGAAAAAGTTACGGAAACTAAACATTAACAATTTTAAACTTATCAAGTTTTTGAAGAGTAGGAGGGAAAAGGGGCCCAAAAAATTTAAAAAAGATATAAAAATTTCAAGAAGAAAAAATTGAAGAACTTTCGCAAGGTGTCTATGTGAATGTATGTTTTTATGTACTTTAAAAGTGAAAGGTATTAGATGTGTATAGGCCTCCAAAAGAACCCAATATTGTTTCTTTGAAAATGGGAGCTTTGAAACAAATCATAATGAACAGAAGAAAATTTTTATTGCTGGGGATTTTAATATAGAACTTTTAGAAAAAACAATTTTTGGAACAAAAATTTTTATCTGTTTGAACTTTTGGTATGTATCCAACAATTTTACAAAATACCAGAATAACATCAGCATCTAAAAGGTTGATAATATTTTTCAAATTACCAAAATGTGATTTTATACAGTATTGTTCTAAATACGGTAATATCAGATCACACGGCCCAAAAAATTATATTTGATTATCAGAGCACAGTAAAAAAATGTTATTTTAAAAGAATTTTTACTGAAGAAAGTAAAACAGAGTTTTTTAATACTTAAAAAAAAAAATGGCAAGATGTTTTTGTTTAGATCCAGCGATGTAAATAAACAGTGGTCTGCTTTTATGAACACATTCATGCTTTTTTTTAATCAGAGTTTTCCAAAAATTATTAATCCAACCATAAAACTAAGAATTTATATAAACATAATAAAGATTAAAAAAAATAGGTTTAAATTTTTTAAAAAAGACAAAATAAAATTTTTAATAACTTTATTGTCGGAAAAAGGAGTATGATGAATTGTTGCAATTATGCAAGTAGAATAAAAAACTGGATAATAAAAAAAAATGATGTGGTCTATTTTTAGAGAAATCACAAACAATTGTAAGGAAAATTATGAGACAATCCCTGGAAAACCCGATGAAATAAAAATAAATATAATAAATTTTTTAAAACACTTCCTAATCTTATTAAAAATATCCCACTAATTGGGCACATAAAATTAAAGAAAATAACAGGTCAATTTTTCTAAAACGTTACAAACAAAAAATTTTTTAAAAATTTAACAAACAAATAAAAATAAAAATATTTTGGGGACAAATTTTAAAAAAACCCCTCTTATGCCGGGGTTTTCCCCCCCACCTAAAGTTGTTTTGTAAAAAAAAATTCACAAAAAAGGGGGGATCTTTCCTGAACTCCTAAAGCTGTCAGCAGTAAGACCTGTTTATAAGAATAAAGGAGACGCTAATGACATTAATAACTACAGGCCTATTAGTTACTGTCGGCTTTTTAAAAAATTGTTTGAAATGGTTTGTGAAAAAGGGGGTTTGTCGAATTTATGAAAGAATGTAATATATTTTCAAAAAACCCAAAATGGATATATTAAGAAAAAGTCAACTCTAACTGCAATTTTCCAATTTGTTCAAGAAACTGGAACATTAAGGGGGACATGGCTCTTTTTGGTTATTTTTGGACCTTTTTAAAAACTTTTTTCTGTTTGACAGAAATTTGCTACTTGAAAAAAATTCAGCTTTATAAAAAAGGGGCATGCCCTTTTGTGGTTTAAATCGTACTTAAATGATAGGACTCAGAAAGTAATAGTTTATAAGGGGGGGTATGTGTTACAAGTCAGAGGTGGAAAAAAAAAAGAGGTGTTTCAGGGGGAATATACTGACCTGTCTTATTTATAATATTTATGAACAATTTTAAAATTTTAAATTAATAGCCCTTTTTTTCAGCTTAACTGAATATGCTGATGATATAAATTTTTTTTGCTGGTGGTGCAAAAAAAATCTTTAAAAACAAAAAAACCGAAGACTTTATTTTTTTCTTTTAAAAATATTTGGTTTCAAAAAAAAAATTTTGCTTAAATGAGGACAAAACCAAACATTGCTTTTTTTTTAAAAACCCAACTAAATAAAAAAACTCAAACCAGCATCTGTTTCAATTAAAAAATAATTTCACTTTAGTAGTAACACCAAATTTCTGGGTTTTCTATATAAATGAGTTTTTAGATTGGACAAATATAGAAGAACTAACAACGTAAACCAAATTTGCTTTTGTATCCCAACCGCTAAAAATATTTGAATGAGACAGCTTTGCAGAACCCTGTATTTTAAATTTTGAGGGAACAGTTCATATGGTATAATTTTTTTGGGATCAAACTCTAGGGTCAAAACATATTTATAATTCAAAAGAATCATTAGAATATTATTTAAAATGTCTTATCTACAATCCTGTCGGGGGGTTTTTAAAGCTAAAAATACTTAAATATGGTTGAAAATGAAAAATTTTATTTTTTTTTTAGAAATAGACACCTATTTAATATAACCCAGATCATAATTATAATACAAGAACTAGTAATATTTGTTATCCAATACATCGATTAACTTTAACAGAAAAAAAGTCCCTACTACATGGGAATTAAACTTTTAAAAATTGGATACAAATATAAGAAATTAATATTGAAAAAGTATTTAAAAATAAACCAAAAACGTTATTGATCAATTTGGAGCCTTATAGTTTGGAAGAGTATTTGAGGTATGATAGTGATATTTTGAAATTTTTTGTTTTTAGTTTTAGTGTGTTGTTGTTTTTGGCATTATTTTTATAATTATTTTTATTTTGACGCCATTTCATTTTATGTTTTGTCTGTACATTATATTGTATTGATTTAATGTAATTTGAAATAAAGAGTATAAACAAACAACAAACAACAATTGTATTTTTATAATATAATTGTTTCGTAGTCTTTATAATTCTTCTATAAACTGAGCGATATTTGTTGAAAAATGCTACAAAAACTCTATTATCAAAGTAAAATTTTCTTATATAATGCAAGGAGCGCATATTTCTAGCCGATATCCTTAATCCCTTAGTAAACCACGGTTTTCTTTCTTTTAATCTTTACAATAGGAAATGAAGCATTAAAAATACTTAACAAAACAGGGTGAAAAGTACTCAACGGACAATCTGAACTTAAAATTTGCTTCCATTCAATATCATTACAGTTTTTTAAAAACCTAGAATAATTCCTAGCTGTAAACAACCTTTTACGCTCTCCCAATGACTGCCTCGTGATCAGCCAGACCCATGCCAAACACATCACTACCAACACGGTCCCCCCCATAATTTGAACAAACATAGTCCAGAAGTGTAGATGAACTGGATGTAATCCGCGTTGACTGCTCAACATGCATTTCCATATCATTCAAAGAAACAAGCAGATTTAAGAGAGTCTGAGTTGCAGCTGATTTCTTATCAAGGAAATCAATATTAAAATCACCCGTAACAATAATTTTTGAATATAAGGGTAATTCAAATAAAAGTTGTTCTAACCTATAAAGAAATACATTAACATTACAGGAAGGAGGTCTGTAGATACACAAAATAAAAGAATTTAAAACTTTACAAGAAACAATTGAAAATTCAAACTCACCTTCCACAATCAAACTATTAAACATGTCAACACCGACATAGGCATATTCATTAAGAAAGTCTTCACGAATCATTACCATTGAACCTCCATGCTCGGTATTAAGCCTCGAGTATCCAGACACAACAGAGTAATTTGGCAGCATTTTGAGTTTGAGTTTGAACCATTTTGGCTCGACTGACGCATTGTAGGTTCTAGAGCCCTTTTTTATCACAGAGAACAGGGTGAAAAAATATAAAAATCACGTTTTTTTTTTGCATAGAAATTACAAGTAGTTATAAACATGTTATTCTTCCATGTACCAATTTTAATTAAGATATTTCTTACCTAAAATTGTCCATATTACATATTTCGCGAAAATGCAAAAAAGGGGAGGCGCTGTACAAAGTACAAAATCTAGACAACGCTGTTTTGCAAATTCCTATTAAAACAAGAAAAGTCACGCGCCGATAGAAAGAACGCGAAGCGCGAACCAGTATCATTTTCTATTTTGCGGCCAAACCTTTTTTTTCCGTTTCGAAGCCAACCCTCCATAAAGGTTGTGAAAAAAGAGACTCTATTTGGCAACATTATACAGAAAAATCCAACAAACCAGAAAAAAAACTGGTACTAGAACCACAAAAATGTAGAGTTGACAGAATGAAAGTTCCGTCAATCCCAAAAAATCCCAAGAGAACAAAAAGAAATTGAAAGTACTATCAGAGAAAATTATCAAACATTTATCTGAAAAGATTAGCCTAAGATTACCTTAAAATTCTTAAACCCATCTCCACTGCAATAGATAGAAAACAAAAAAACAGATGTCGAAATTTAAAAAGCGGTACAACAGTGTATATCCGATACACACACCATTTGCTTGCATTTCTTCTTGACCCAACAAAATTGCAGCAAAAACAAACATTAACAAGCAAAGAAAAAACCCTTGCTTTAGACAGGGTAAGAAAATTTTATCCAGATTGTGATTTACTACCACTGATTGTAAAATATCTTGCCAGATCAGAACCATTCACTCATATTATATTTAACAATGATATTCTCAAAAATGTAAAACCCTTAGACTGGTGAAAATACCAATGAAACATACTCATTACTTGAGAGTTTCCAATAATTTAAGAGTTATTTTGGGGTGCAGCTTCTTTGGCTTCAGTTGAAAGAATATTTTTAACATTTGGTATGGTCCACTCCAATCTTAGAAATCCACTGGGGAACCGAAAAAGCCAGTAAACTAGTTTTTCTTTACAAATACTACAATTACTTAAATATAATATTTCTAATTGTTTTAGTTTTTCTTTTAAAATTGTTATTGTACATTTCAGAAAAAATAAATATATATTTTTTAAATTCTACTGTTCTTGATAATATTTTTTTTTCTACTATTCTCATATACTTTTTTCATAGAAATCTTTTCTTTTTTTTTTCCTTTAAAGAGTAAATATTACATTATAGAAATCTTGAATTTAATCATGATTTAAATCCTTTCAACCTGATATTGGAAAAACAATATCCTTAGGTCCATATCCCAAAACCTTTACTAATAATGAACCACTGTACCTGTGTATCTTTTAAGGTTATGCAATGCCCTGAACAATCTGCATAATTCTTCTGGACTGGCCTGTTTTTCAGCCAATATTGTTTTAAGTTCATGTTCAGTTTTCTCTTGTAATTCTTCCACCTAAAATTTAAATTAAAATGAATTCCAACACTTTTTTATGAAAAATAGAAAAGAAAAACCATATTGCAGAAATTTGAACTTTTTCAATATCTTATTAACTATCTATAAAACTCTATAATGTTCACAAGAAGGCTTTTTTATGTCAGATACCTTGTTTATCTGTAAAAATAAATAGCTGCTAACAAGACTTTCTTTTGTATATTTTTAATATGAATAAACCTTGATTAAATGAGATTTTTTTGCAAAAACACATCAAATCCATCTTTAGAAAATAAAAAGTTCAAACAAATCCTTACCGAAGAAATTTTTTGGCATATTCCTGTAACACAGTCGTTTTCTAAGCCAACCACTTGCAGCCATTGCTTCAGATAGGGCATCCGTATGTCGCGGCCATTTTTTAACTTCGACTTTGTGACCAATTGTTGAGAAAAATGCTTGATTAATTTGCCCTGAAAAGACAGATTATTTAAAATAAATAAACATACAAAAAACATTGGAAGTTAAAAAAAAGCTTGTAAAAACATCAGCTTTTCTATAGGTTCACTAAGTTATCTCCAAGGATACGACAACTTTGGGTACAAGGAGATGCCAAAGTTAAAGAAAACAAGGTGGGGTAAAGAAGCGTCGGCTAAATAAAATTTGCACTCGGTGGCCTGAACCTCCGTAGCGGCCATGAACATTTTCTCGATAAGACGTAGAAAAAGGGTTGATTTGAAGTGTACTAAGTTTACTAGGAGAATGTTGTATGCGAGGTTGAATGCCTGACCGAAAAAAATATTTAATAGATTTTTTTTATGTATTTGTCTGTTTAATCGGTAACTCGCCTTGTACCGCTTTTCTGGAAAATTTTTTCGCTTGGGAAATGTCGGATTCCGATTCTAAAATACATTTCACTTGGGTGTGGATGTTTTTAAGAACCTCCTCATTCGCGTCTTCACTTTTTTTTTTGGGTCAAAATTGATTATCGCAAAATGGTCATTTAAGGGTTCCTCTTAAAAAAACCTCTAAAAATGTATTACTTAGGCTTTAATTATGTATATATGCTAGTGATGTAACGAATATTCGCAATTGCATTCGCGAATATTCGAATATTTTTGCATATTCGCATTCGCAAAATTTCAGCGAATGTTTTGCAAATATGGATATCAGAAAAAAACAATTTGAAGATAATATGTTAATAAAATCAAAATCCATTCTTTTCTAATTTTTTTATTACAAGAAAAAGTAACTTAACCTCGTAATTACATTATCAATCTTCTTTATCACTTGGTATTATTTATTTATTTACTTTACTTTTTGCAATGAAGCGTAACAATTAAATTTTCATTGGAACTTATAAGACAAAAAATATATAATGCAATTGAAACAAACAAAAACAAATTCTATGAAATTTTTATCAGTTTTTGACGCCAAATTTTAACAAAAACTGAATATTCGCATTCGAATTCGCGAATGTCGGTAGCAAATATTCGTATTCGCGAATTTTCCAAAAATGATATTCATTACATCACTTATATATGCTTATTTAAGGTCTTAGAAAGGAAAAAATATTGTCAAACAAAGAGTGACGTTCGCGACCGGGTAGTAGTAACTAGTTGCTGAGAATCTATATGTATGTATTATATACGGGTTTGTAATAAAGTAAGCTTTTAAAATTTGTCTAGAATGTTTTGCTGCGCTGCCCATTTAAAAAATTCCGCATTTCAAAGTTTGCCAGGGGGATAAAACCAACAATTAGGATTCTTGCAAACCGATACCCATAGGAAACACAGGAGATGATGACAATTAACTGTCTTTGTTTAACCAATACTATATAGTATCAGAAGTAACCATATAGTACAACTCACAAAATTTAGGTTATACAGGCACTGAAGACAAAGTCAATATGGCACAAGTTTATATTCGAGTATACACCTTGCGTTTATGGAAATGAAACCAATTATCCAATTAAACGAAAACGGTATTAAACTCTGCGTTAGGCATGTTTAGTTGACTTTCGCTATTATTCATATGGTTTATGTCAAAACTATCCTAAATATATTCAGCATTTTTTCGTAAAGATACCGTTTCTTACCTATTCTGACTACTTGTTTATCATCTGTAGTAAAGAACAGTGAGAGGGGATACACACTAGTAAGGAGTTAGTTCACGAAAAAGTCCCACGAGTTTATATCAATAATCATCATTCAATAAATTATATTCAAAAGATATGATACTGACATTAGAAGGAAAGGATAATCATGATCTATGAAAATAAACATAAAGTAAATAAATAGGGTTTAACTAGATTCAAAGTAATACCAAAGCTATGGCCTGAAATTCAAGAGAGAGGTGCAAAGCACAAGCAATACAAGCAAAAAGCAATTCTATGCAAGTTTTTGAGATAAATTTTTGATATCAACATGAAACGCACAAATATGTGTTTGCAATGGGTAAATATTGTTGATATAATGCCGCCTTACACGGCATGTTTTACCCCTATTTATTGGCCAATAAATTGTTACAATAAATCGGAGCTAACAGAACTTATTCTAATTTATTGGTGCAGTTTTGGTAAAACCTAGTGAACAACCGCAAACAAATTCTTATAACAATGAATTAAAGAAAGACTTGACGTTAAAAGATTTGAAGATTTTTTAATAAAATAAGCATTTGCAGAGTGCTTTGCTTCTTTAATTTTAGATCTTTGGATTAGTTTAAATTATTTCTGTACTTATTCAGTTCATTAGATGGGAAGTGACTAATCAGATCATCTCAAAAGTTTATGTACTCTCTAATATCTCTCAGACCTTGAGAAAAGTAACTGAAAGCTCGGCCACAATCCCCAGGATTAATATAGTTTTTTTTTTTTGGAAAAGATTGAGGGTAAAAATCTGAAATCAAATTCAGAAATGAGGGTACTGACACTCAACTAGTGTGTAAAAACTTGCATTAAATATCATAAAAAAATTCAATACATAACATGCATCAAGCTGATTAGATGATAAGATTTTGTGCTAGCTGACAACAAGTTAAAAGATCTTGTGAATATTTAATTACAGAAAAATAAACAAACCCCAATTTTTATTACTCAGATGGTATTGTATTGTACTAATGATGATAAATAATGTAAATTTTCTTTAATCATATAACCAATAGGTACTTTATTATTAAATTAAAAAAATATATGAAAAACTTAATAAAGCTTCAAAAGAAAAAAGCAGAATTTAGTGTTAACAAGGTTGAATTGAATGTTAAAAGTAGTGTTTGGTGCTAAACTCAATGTGAATAGGCAGCTGGTTATCTTCAATGTCTACCAAATCAACAAATATTAACATTACTTTTCAGTAACTCCAAAAGTGTTACAGGGAAAGCGCCTTCAATGTCAAGGGCACTTAAGCTTTTCCATTTAAATTTCCCGTGTATCTAATATCTTAAACGGAAATAAAATGAAAGGTACCTCTAGTGTTCTTATTTCTTGTCGAGTTAACTCCGCACTTGTTTCACATTTCGTTCTGAGCCCCTCTAACATGGTAGCAGATACATCTATCATAGACTGCAAAATTTCAAGATCTTTTCTTAGATTTTCTTCTCCAGGATCATTAGCCATCACATTTATCACAGTATGTTTTCTTGCCTATATTTACAATTACTTTATCGCCTAACTATTTACATATCACCGGGTATTTAGATTTTTCTATACAGTTTTGTGCTGACTTTTGTTAAACATTTTTTACTTGTCAATCGCCATATTTGAACTAAGGTTACAAACGGTCGATAAAACAGAAAACTTGACTGTCAAAAATGTCAAGGTTAATCAATAAATTTTGGCTGTGTTCGGTTTGTAGCTCTAGCATATACCAACCTAGAGGCAGCCTTGTCACTTGGCCGTGCGATAAAGAAAACTTGATAAGAGAAAAAAATTCTAAACTTTTTATGCTTACCTCTCTCGCACGCTGTTTGCACCGCCGAGAGCCAAGGCTGCCTCTTGTAGTTATATGTTCAAAGCTTCGAGTATATAACTACCTAAAGGCAGCTTTGTCGCTTGACAGTCGTGCGAACAAGCATGCGAGAGAGAAAGCGCGATAAGTCTCTCTCGCTCCACGTGCTGATTGGTAGGTGAGTCTTACTCACCAATCAACATAGATAGAAATTAGATTTATTCTTCTTTCTCTCTTACGCACGTTATTCACAAGGTCAAGCGAAAAGGCTGCCTCTAGGTAGATCTTATCTCTTTGTATGAGCTTGAAGTGTCTAGCCTTTAAAAATTATATACCTATAAACGCCCGCCGACCAATAACACCACTTGAAGCGAGAGAAAATGGTTATGATATACTTCCATTTTTCTTTATTTCTTGCACGCTTTTTCGCACTACCTAAGATAATACAAAAGGAGGTATCCCAATCCTGCAATGCATGATGGGAAATGTCTCAAACGGTCGCGCTGCCACAAGTGTATCTGGCACACTAATTAGCCTCTCTATCTCCCGCAACAATAAAAAATAGGATGAAAATACTTTAGAGGCCAGTTAGTGTGCCAAAAACACTCGCGGCGGCACGTCTGCTGACACATTTCCATTTATCACATGTATTGCAGGATTGGAATGCCGTCTTATATATTATAATAGCACTTCCGAGCGGCAAAGGTGCCTCTACAAGTATATGCTTGAAGTTTCTGACCTACAAATTGACCTTAGAATCGTTTTGTAATAATATCGATAGTATTTCCTTACTAAAAAACAAAAACCTACTAATGAAGCATGGAGACTAGAGGTAAGGATCACCCATTCTGTGTTACAAAAGTGGCCCTCAAACTGCAGTAAATTAGGTCGCCGTTGTGTTCCAGAGGGCTGTTTTTAAACTTTACTTCATATATTGCGATCAAGGTCATTGGTTTCCTGAGCTACACCAGCGCGTCCTTAGGGAATGCTATTCTGGGGCCACTTTTGAGCAATACAGCCCTATAAGAGGGTGATCCTTACCTACACAATCCATGTAATGAAGTGATTTGAACTACTATCAAAATGTGAGGTTAGGCAAAGTAAAATTTAGGTTAGAAAATCCTGTGCTTTTTTACCTAAAATGATTTTTTTAAATATTTCTATGAAATTTTAACTAAAAATTTATTTATTATATGATAAAATGTTTATTAGGAAGTTCATTCGACATGGTATAACCTTATATAAGTTCAAAAACCGACCTTTGATTGGTACTCAAAATATTCCCAGGTATTTTCACATTTCTACATCAAAATATGAAGAAAATGAGAATAGAGACAAAAGAGCCGTGGCGGTTCGGGATCCTTTTGATGATATTAAAGATAAAAATAGGAATACCTATCTTCAAATGATAAATATTTATATTAATAGAGACCATGTATATCGACGAGGGCATGTAGAGTTTATATACTCTGCTCTTAAGCATATGGAAGAATTTGGAGTTCAGAATGATTTAGAAGTGTATAAAAAGTTAATAGATATACTTCCAAAAGGCAAGTTTATTCCACAAAACATGATACAGGCAGAATTCATGCACTACCCAAAACAACAGCAGTGTATTGTTGACCTCTTAGAGCAAATGGAAGAAAACAATGTTTTACCCGACTATGATATGGAGGATCAACTTGTGGCAATATTTGGTAAAAGAGGTTTTCCATTAAGAAGATTTTGGAGAATGATGTATTGGATGCCAAAATGGAAATATGCTTCACCTTTTCCATTACCTGAACCATTACCAAATGACACATTTGAGTTAGCTAAGTTAGCAATAGAACGAATAACAAATGTAGATGCTACTAACCAAATTACCATATATCAAACTGCAGATATTAAGGATGCTGTAGATGATACATGGATTGTAAGTGGACAAAGTGCTACTCAGAAACGTCTTTTAAGTGAAAATAAATCCGAGGATCCAGTGTTTGTAGAGGGTGCCTTTACAGTGTTTTTAAAAGGACATACAATAAACTATTTTATTCTTCGTGGAAAAGCAAGGGACTTTATTGATGACTTTGAAGAACCCGACGATGTAGAAAAAATTAAACCTTCATTCTTTAATTTTAAACCTCCTGTAAAAAACATTTTAAAGGAAGTTCCCACAGTGCACGAGCAAGAGGATGGTGTAATATATGCTGTGTGTGCGACAGGTACTTCAAGTAAAGATTCATTGCTTTCTTGGATTCGACATTTAGAAAATGATGGTAATCCAGTGATTGCCAAGCTGCCAATAGTATTTACATTAAAGAGTGAAACTAAAGAAGTAGCAAATATTGAAGTAAAACAAGAGGATAAAAAAATAGAAGATAAATGACTATAATTTGGTCGTTTTTTATTGAGAAAAACACTTAGTAAGTAACGGTGGTTGCTGACTTTTTAAAGCCAATAAAATAATTTTTTAAGTTGCTTTTCTCAATCGAAAATGATTATAGTATAGTTTTAGTGATTGTAAAAATGCGAAACCCTATTTATATAATGTTATAAAAATATTAATTTAATGGTTGAATACAATTGTTTTTATAAAAATAATGTGGTTATCATTTCAATCAATCAATCAATCATTTATTAGTCTATAAAGATCATATACATTAGACAGGTCAAAATTAATATACCATAATAGTAAAATAAAACAAAATAAAATAAAATAAAATAACCTTAACATAGATTAAAATGTAATAAAGACAGGACAAATATTAAAAAAGACTAGGCAAAGCGCACAAAATACAATCAATATAACAAAACTAACAAGTTAAAACTTTTACTAAGACTTCATTTCCAAAAATTCCGAAAAACTGTAAAATACGTTCATAAATAAAAATTCTTTCAGTCTTTTTCTAAATATGGTTAGGGTCCTGGATTCTTTAATGTAATCCGGCATTCTATTGTAGATTTTAATGCAAGAATAATGGGGTGATTTTTCAAAGGTGGTCGTTCTGTGTTTTGGGATTTCTAGTAATGACGCATTCCTGGTTTTGTAGTTAGTGATTGTGCAGGTTCTTTTAAATGCCTCCTTATTCTTATGAACATAAAGTGCACATTTCAAGATGTAAATAGATATTACTGTGAGAATTTTGTTTTTTAAATGTTTCCCTGCATGATTCCAATGGTTTCAGCCCGAATATGAGTCTGACTTATTCTGCTTCTGCGATACAAAGACTCTATTGATGGTTGTAGCTTTGGCCCCAGAGCATAATATTGTAGGAGAGGAAGTGGTATGCAAGGGCATAGTATCCAGTTATCAGTGTATTAATAGGAACTGTATGTTTAAGTTTTAGCAAAGCATAGTTTGCTCTGCTAAGTCCAGCACAAATGTGGCCTATTTGGGGTTCCCAGCTGTTTCTTGAGTCCAAATACGTCCCCAAAAATTTCACTGATGCAGCACTGTCATTGATGTTAGCTCTTGGAGTACTATTATAAAAATGAACCGTCATTGTTTTTTCCTCATTCAAAATCAGTCCTTAGATGAGCACCACTGATTCATACTTTGACTTACTCAGGAAATTTTTTCATAAAGTTCATCTCCATTTCTGGCCGATATTCCAACAGTTGTATCGTCGGCGAACTTGATGGTTGTTCCTGGCAGTTTTAGGTCATTCACGAATAGTATAAATATTAATGGTGCAGATGAGCCCTGAGGTGCGCCTAGGTTGACCTCATATTGGTCTATTGGAAATTATTGAGCTGTACCAGGATTTTTCTTTTTAAGAAAAGACATTATAAGAGAGAGTGCTTCCCCTTATTCCCAAACTATAAAAGCTTCTCCTGAACAAAACTAGGATTAAGAGTGTCGAAGGCTCGTGACAAGTCAAAAACAGGCAGGCAACGGCTTTGCCGTGCTCCAGCTCTTGGTGTATGAACTGAACCAACTCAATACCCGCTGTCTCGGTTGATCTGTCAGGTGTGAAACCATGTTGACTGTTGCAAAGGAGTTTGTATTTATTAAGGAAATTCACCAGTCTATTATATAGAAACCTTTCAAAAACTTTCGAAAAGATAAAACTGGATTGTTATGGGTCTATAGTTCGATGTTTTTTGGTCACCTTTCTTAAATACTGGAACCACTTTTCCTATCTTTAGAGCTGCCGGAAAAATCCCTGTTTCAATTGCTGAGTTAGTCAATATAGTTAAGGGTTTGACTATTTCATAAGTTACAGCCTTGAGCACCTTTGCTGGAATGCCGTCAGTACCCATTGACTTTTTGTTTTTTATCTGAGACATAATACTCAGGATCTCCACATCGGTGGCTGGCTCTAGGAAGAATGAATTGGGCTGGCGATGAGCAACTGTGGGTGCATTTGAAGTTACCAAGCCAATGTTATATTTTGGGGTTTAATTGGAAATTATTAATTTGAATAATTTACTTTTATAAATATAAAACACCACATTTCAGGTTTGAAATATAACAGTCATGTTTACTTGAAAGTGGAGTCAGAAAAGATGATCTTTATTTATGAAAGTAAAAAAATATTCATTACAAAAGCATAAAACTTTGGTTTTTAGGTCGGGTTATCATTTTAGGTTTTAATTATAACAGTCATGTTTACTTGAAAGTGGAGTCAGAGAAGATTTGTTTTTATTTAGGAAGATTAAAAAATAATAATAACAAAAGCATAAATCTTAGGTCCTTTATCTTCCTTTTATTTTACCGTAAGATACATGATACCTAAAAAACCCTGTCAAAATATTGTCTCTACGACCATAATATTTGAATGTCTGGGGTGTGATTTTATGACTAACAAAGTCAAAAGCTTTTGACAAGTCAAAGAACATTGCTGCAGCAGTTTCTCTTTATTGATTTCCAAATAAAATTTTTAAAATAAAAGTATTGCACCATTTGTTGTATTATTATATGTGATATGGGTTTTTGGCCTATTTGGTATAAAAAATAGTCAAATTCTTGTAAAACTTATTTATTAATATACAAAAAAGAACTAACTAAAACATATATCACAAAAAAGGACACTATACACTTGTTAAAAAAGTAACAAAAGGATTATATCCTACAAAAACTATTTTTGTACAAAGTTAAACACACTATGGCACATAATTGTAAAAAAATATGACATTTTCCATAGCAGTCGTTCCTAAACTCTAAAAGTTAAGGCAAGAAGAAAACTCAGATCATAAATTTTAAATAAAATTAACAAACTAAAATTATAATTCCTTAAAACTAATTTAAAAAAAAAAACTAAAAGTTGAGTGATCGTGAATAATATTAGATCTTATTTTATTGGAAGTTGCTGGTGATCTAACAGGATATGGGTGTGATTTTAGAAAACGAGTTTTTAATTGACTTTGTTACAAATTTGAACTACCATAGGGTAAATAAAAGGTTAGTTAAAAATAGATGCCTCTTTTTTTACATTTAGATTTGTAGAAAATAGAATAAAATGTTCATAACGTGTTCTGAAGACATCAGAAAGCAAGATCACCTACATATGTATTCCTAAAGTTCTAAGGCCATAAATATTTCCTGAATATTAATGAACATAAAACATTTACCACAGTTTATAGGGATTTTTTTTAACCTAAAATTTAATGGCAAACTACCAGTGCAATTTTTTGAAAAATAGTGCTTAGAACATAAAAAAACAAAATATGTACAAAAGCTAGATTTTTCCTGTTTTCTATATGCAAAACCTTTTTTTCCTTTAAGAGTGAGAAATTTGATTTTATTTTAATTTAATTGCGATACTATCAATAGGATTTTTGTAAAGAATCGAAAACTGACAACATAGTTTTTTATAAAACATCGGTATATTTTTCACAGAGAAAAGTTGGAAAAAGCTCTAAAATTGACTACCTTTTTGAAAATTTATAACTTGAATCCTTTTAAAATTGGAAAATTACTATTTGTTCGCAGTTTAAATATTTTGCTAATTTTTTTAAATTCTAATTATTCCTTTCCTAAACTCAAACAGGACAATTACAGTTAATACGGTGAGTAGTCCAAAATATATAAAAAAAAAATATAAACTGCGATTATGAAAAAAACTACTCGTCAAACAGCCTTTTAAAAGAACATAATAATATGGGTCTTGTAAAGAAAAACACCCACGGAATAGGACGATTTTTAAAGTTGCAAAGTAAAATATACTTTAAATAATATTATTTAAGACAAATAAAAATTGCGGATAAAGTAGATTTCACCAAGAAAATCGGAATTAAACTTATAAAAATTGGTCATTATTTGACATTTTATTTCAAATATTTACGATTTACGTGTAATAAATACATGCGCCACTACAAGACGTTTACAGTGTTGCCAAACAGAAATATTAATAATTTATAATAAAAAACTTTGCCATTACCATTAAGATTATTTTCATTAAATCAAGAATGTTTGAAATGTCAGCCAGTTACAAAACGCAATAGAAACATACCCTATTTTTGGCTATAAAAAATCGAAAAATTCAGATATCAGACTTTTTCTTCATTTTGTTCTACGGCGTATTCATAATAATGTTAGTTTTGGTGAGTTTCTTCCACTGCATTTATGTTAAACGGAACAAAAAACAACCTTCAATAATAAATTATTTAAAAATTAAAAATATTTATTCTACAAGAGACACATCAAAGAAGGGCATTGTATCATCTCTTTAGTTTATAAATTTTATGTACTATCCGCATTTTTTTTTGCTCAAAGTGTTTCAAAATGGTGAACTTTTGAATGTACAATCAAGAAATAACGAATTCCGTGGGTAGTTCTTCACAAGCACCTAATAATATAAACAATTTTCCGGAAGATCAGCTTTCCAATTTTAAAAGGGAATAAGTCATATATTTTCTAAAAAATGTTCAATTCGGCGGTTTTTACTACTTTTCTCTGCGAAAAATTTGTTCGTTTCTCGATTATTTACAAAGGTCCCATTAACAGAATTGCGATTGTATTACAATTTAATTAAGATATTTTACTTTAACAAGTTAAGCCCTATGGCCCACGGGTGGTCTTGCTGCGATTCTTACTGGGACAGTATGCCCACCGGTCACATGATCATTTTTATTTTAAGACCGTGTGGACACCAGTGGCAATGAGTTACATTGATTTTGTATGGGGTTACTATATCTCTCGTCCCATAAAGTGAACAACAACTTGGGTTGAGCACTTTACATAGTCATACATGTTTTTTGTGGCTGTTAACTTAATAGTATATTACATAATAAGTGTCAGGTAAGTAGGTTTTTAGCGCACGCAAAGTGAAGTGTGCAAAACGAGCCAAAGGCGAGTTTTGCATTCACTTAAGTGCGCTAAAACCGTTTACCACTCGAGTTATGTATAGTATTTTATCTACAACCATCAGGTTTTTTTGTGATGATAATTTTTCTTTGACGTTTATTCCAATTTTACACTGGCAATTAATTAAACTACCAGTTACCTCGATCGGTGTCAGCCATTGTCAAAATGACACCACCGCAAAAAAAAAGCCTTGCAATCGGCAGTCGTAAATATAGGAAATGTGAGCAACTCAACTATTACCTTTAACTTCTAGGTATATTATCTGTATGTTAAGTAATTTACGTGGGAAGTAATTATTGTTAAACGATGTTTAAATAAACGATTTTTAAAAAGTCCTTAGTATAAATGATCTTACCGCACTAGTGCGGTAAAGTAACAGTTACCACACTAGTGCGGTAAAGTGACACTTACCACACTTAAAATAGTGTTTGTAACCTTAGTTACCGCACGGTTGTAGATAAATGTATTTTATTGCAGAAGCAATATTTGGTCCCAAGAAGTAAAGCAGCAATGCCCACGGGTGGCTGAAGGTGTTAAGAGGAAAAAATGGCTATTTTAATAGGTTTTCCATATAGAAGGTAGAGAAGCTAACTTTTCCAGAAATTTTGGTTTTTTATGTTTGAGCACCACTTAAAAAAATTATACTGGTGGTTTGCTTTTAAATTTTAGGTACCATAACAGTTTCTATTAATTGCTTTGTACACTGCATTAATTTTTAAAAACAGCTTAACCAAAAAGGCATTATTTTTTTAAATAATATTTAAATTTTTTGAATCAGCTGACCCGCAATATTTAGTGAACAATCGCAAGGTCCAACCTTGACCAATTGCCGATCACATACCGTGGTGCGTGTTTAGCCTACTTACAGAATGAGAAAGTCGTGTATGATATATCTTTTACAAAATGAGGGGAATGAATGTTTAAAAAGTCTGTAAAGTCCTCTCCTATAGTGTTTGATATATTAAGTACAAACCATTTATATACTGTATATACAGTGTGTTGACAAGATTGCATTATGCCTACAAACTTTATCAAGACCCTGTAAAAATAGAACACATGTAGACGATACTTAAAAAATACTTATGTTACATACTTAAGTTATAATAGCTTAATTGTTTCTAAAATAAATATTTTGTTTACAATTTACATCACAGTTTATTTACAGAATCCATAGACGTATCAAGGATAGACTGCGGATGCTATACGCTCGGCTTACACAAAAAAAAAGATAGATAAGAGGTCATTTAGTGGGCAGAGCTAAAAACACCTAGGCTACTTGGAGGCTCTCCCCATCGGTTGGTTGTAACTGGCGGTGGGGAGAGCCTGCGCCCCCGACGTCTCGTCTAATTCTCTCTTTGTGGTAGCCATCTAGTGTGTATGGAATCCACAGTTTATCCTTTATATGTCTATGACAGAATCCACGCACCCGACCCTCTTCAAATAATAGAGATATGATAATTTACATATCTACTCAGACACTTTACTATTCGCTTTTTAATAAAGTTTAAACAGTTCAGCAAGGAATGATAGTTTTGCACAAAACACTTATCTCTGATGTTAGCAAAATTACCTTAAGATAATTTAGTTTTTCCTTTATAACCCAGGAAACAATTCAAAATATAATTTTTTATTTGCATTTTGCGTACTTTTTCATCTTTTTTAGTTAGTAGAAAAGAGAAAAATACGTATTTTATTGGAGACTCCAATAATGTGCATTATGTATTAACGTCATTTTTAATGTTTTTTTTTCCTGAAACAAAAAAAATTAATGTAAAAAAACTGTAGAAGTTAGGTTTTACTTTAAGTAGGGTCTTAAGGATCTCGGAGTAAGGCACGAACGGAAGGGAAAAAGCATACAAGACTAATTTTACAACGAATAGTTATCAATATTTTCGTTTTTGCATCCAGTTCTAAATAAGTCACATCAACGAGATGCTTCTTAAAAAACCGTTTGCAAACGATTTTTAAGCAATCTTATTGGCTTTGACTGATTTTTGACTGCTGTAAAACAAAGATGCCTTTATGATTTAAAGATTTTAAGCTCTTTGTGTCCATCAGTCAAAATAAATCGGATATTCAAATGATTGTTTCACTTCCACTTCTCAAGTGATGACTTCTCGGCGTTTTTCTATGCGAATGAGCACGGCTACTATGTCTAGCAACGCTGTTTATGTTACTAGAAATCATTCCCGGATGATGTGTTAGTGGATATCTGCAACAAAAAATGCAATAAAATACTAATTATAAATTAAAGATATTTCCTATTTTGCTGTGGCGGATTCATGTTTTAATAAGTTCTTGTTGGGTTTACTCGCCAGGAACGTTTTTATATAATGGGACCTCCCGGCCGTGGTGCCGGGGTATAGCGACTGAGTGTGCTCAGCACTATTGACCCCTATGAACATCTCCTGAAACAAAAAGAAGAAAAAAATCCAAAAAATTCAAATACTTATCTACGTTTCGGTGGCAAGTTTGCCACCGTTATCAAGATTAACTTAAATGAGAAATAAAATACATCTAAATTAAATTTGTAAGAATTTTTGTATAAAATTAAGGAGATCCTATTAGAACTTAGTTATTATTTGTAACATTTTGTGATAAATGAGATATTAGCTTGTTTTGACTGCTATATTTATTATTTTCAAAAATACAAGAAAATGGTGGTGTGTTAATTGATTTTAAGTATTTCTGAAATTACTTTAGCCTCAAGAAGAGCTGAGTAGGAATCGAATCATTTTGATATCGATTCCATTTTAATGATCCGAAGGCTGGAATCGGTTACCTTTTAAAAATAGGATCTATAATCCGGATTCGTCATATAATTTTAAAATGATCCGGAATTGATTTCTTTTGGAAAGGATCAGATTCCAAAAGAAATCGATTCCTTATATTTTTAATATGCCATTTTAAATTTCCAAATTTTGACCTAGCACCCTAAAAAATCCTTATATCCTGAATCTGAGGCCAATAGGGTTATAAATGCCAAAATCCACCATTTTGAATCTTCCATTTTAAATTTACAACTTTTTACTTAAGATTCTTAATCAGCATTACATTGATTTTCGGAAATAAACATGAAAAAGTTTTAAAGCATCTGCCTATTAAAATCTTTAAATAAGAAAACACACCTTAAGGTGGGTTCAAACAGAAATTTAATTTAATTTAGCATTTAATTTTACTTAGTTAAAAAAGTTAAATCAACGCTTTCATATGGAGTCGTTCATACAAATAACCGAATTTAAAATTTAATTTAAAAGTTGGCCAACTTTTATCTTTTAGATTTAAATTAAATTAAATCATCCGTAATGCGCATGCTTTAGAAATCAGTTGACAATTGACACCGAATTTTTTGATTTTTGAAGTATTTTCAATTGACAGCACAAATAATAATCAGCTGGTTGTTCACGTGTTTTTTGATTTTATATTTTATAAACGAAAAAAAAACTTTCTCCAACGGTTTTCCGCAAGAGACTAAAAAGTTAGGTTGTGAATTTTGATTGATATAAAAATAAAATTACATGTTTGTTTTGCGCAGACGCAAATAGACATTTTTATTGGTCAAATATAATATTTTTAAATTTCATAAATTTTTGTATGAGCGAGGGTGGTGAAAATAAAATTAAATCATAAATTTGGCTAAATTAAAATTAAATTAAATTTCTGTTTGAACCCACATTAACATGTGATTTTTAACAAAAATATGTTGTTTTTCAGGTCCAGAGAAACAATATTTAAATAAAAAAAAAATTTGTAACCATAGAGTGTGGTATCCAAAAACGGGCATAAATTTTACTTGCATTTGATCTTAAAAGTTTTGATTGCTCGACCTTCACAATTTTTTAATATTCTTGAGATAACCCTGCAGAACGTTTAAATGGGACTTTTTATTATTACTATGAGTGTCTAACAAAAATAAGTTTAAATTTTTAATACATTTTTATATATCGCAAGCAGAAAAATTATTAAACGTTACCTGTAAAACTTTTTGTAAAATTAAAATAAGATGTTCCATTAATAGGTTGCTTAAGGTTTTTGCAAGAATCACATTTAAAAAACTTATGAAGATCTAGCATTGCAAGTTGTGGAATCCAGTTTAAAAAAATATTCTATTTAAGGGTGGTTTTATGTTGACCCCAGAAATAACATATTTAAATTTAATCTTTGAGGCTTGATTTATTATATGGATGGATAGTATCATTCATATCGTAGTTACTATTTGCAAGTATAAAAACTATGATCCGGATTCGTGATCCGATAAATAGGAATCGATTCCCTGGATTCGATTCCTCTTATCATTAAAAAAGGAACCGTGACTCGTATTGGTGATTCGATTCCTTTACGAGAATCTAGATCCGTAAATCGATTCCTTTCTTGAAGGAACCGTCCCAGCTCTGGCATTAGGCATAGGTAACTACGTATTATTTAAATTAACAGATATTGATGCTACACATTTATCTTTATTTAATAATATATAGGTATGCATTTTTACGTTTTTTTTTTAACAATTCTTACTTGGTAAAATGCTAAACGCATTCCAGTTTATTATGTGGTTGTAATCAAATGCATGTTAACAGTTGATCGAGCTCAATAGTGCTGAGCACACTTAGTCTTTATAACCCAGCACCAGGACTAAAGAGGTCCCAGCGTATAAAAACTTTCCTGGCGAGTAAATCTAACAAGAACTTATGAATATTTTCTATTAATAAACCCTACCGCTGTGTTCACACATCGTCGTTGTGGTTGGGCCCAGTAGGATCTTTTGGAACATGCGCTAGAGTTGCGAGTTATTGGCAACTCTTGTTGCCACCGTATGGAACCGGATCCGAAGCTAAGATGAACACAAGGCTTTAACTCAAGGTGTTAGCATACCGTGCTGATGAGTGAATGACATCCTGTGCCTTAAACAGGTGTCCCCAACGGTGCCTCTGAGATACAGGGCGACCTCTCAGAGTATCTAGCCTTATTGCGGTAATGCGGGGCTCTGCCGTGGTGGACTATTACTTCCCTAGCTCCAAACAGAAAGCGGACAACCGCTTTCATAGGAAAAATCCGTTTCGAGAGGTGCCACTCAAGGTCACAAGCAGACAAAGGTGCGCCGACCGAAACGGGTGAATCCGTTTCGTAAGGTGCCCCTGAAGTCCATGGCTTTAAACAGAAAGCGGATAGCACCGTTTTCATAGGATAAGGCCGAAGATGCGGCCTCAGAAAGAACATCTGGTTCCTGTAACAAGGACCTGGTAGCTACCCACGTCACTAGACCGGGAGAGGAGGGCATGATGGATCTAATCTTCTGCTCGTCATACTCTCCAGGAGACAGGGACACCAGAACACATCAGAACACATTGTGCTCGTGTCCGGTAGCGACACGAGTAAGAGGAGATGTAAAAACTCTCTCCCAATCTGGTATCGGATTCATTAGAAGTCCGATTCTATTGGGAGAAATATGAAAAGGTGTGAGCCACAATAGACCGAGCGGTCGCAGTGGTGGGCGTAAAAAGTCCACTCACTTTAAACCTACCTATTAATAAACGATTATAGTATATGCAAGTAAATATACACAAAACAAACATGAATTTATTTGTAACCCTAGGTTTATTCCAACCCTGCAAAAAATTGTTTATAGTACGGCCACGTAAGCCCAGTCAATGAACCCTGATGGTTTATTTGACTGGGTTTGCGCGTGACTGTCAAGTTGGTTGCCTAAAATCTAAATACGTCCCGAAAAATATTCAAGCAAAATTATGATTTTCAAAATAGAACAACAACTCGAGTATTAATTGGCGATTGATGATCTCAACTCTCGCCTCGCCTCGATCATTAATTGCCTTTATTATTACCCTTGTTTGTAACATAACATTTAATTTCTTTGCCTTACCTTAGTACTGGAGCATTTTTACTGGGTTGAGATCGTGGGCCTAGCCGTCGTAAAGCTGATCTCCACACTTGAGCCGATTTGCTGGACCAAATCCAAAATACAGAACTTACACCAATGATGAGGGACATAAAGTGGCGAAGAAGGAGGAAAAACCATAAAGATGGACGTTGTTCGCCGGCTATCCACTGCTCCCTACAAAAAAAAATGTATATATTGTCTGCATTTTTTGCACTGTTATATTCAGGGTTGGTAAAAATCATGATTAAAAAAAACAAAACCGATGATTTAAAAAAAATCATAATTTTTTTGATTAAAAAAAATACCAGCTTTTACAAATATGATTTTTAAATATTTTTAACTACTTATATTTTTTGTTAAGTAACCAAATATTTTTAGGCAGGAATAGTACAGATACGAAGCCACACTGGAAAAGTTTTAACACTTATGCAAATTTTGTTTGCATAGTTTTTGCAAATTTGCTCCTTAGCCGAACTGGACAAGATAAGAAAAAAGAATCGGACAGACAAATAGCCAAAGCCGTTTACGCAACAAATTGCAGTTTTAGAGCTACAGAAAATAAGAAGGTTCGAAAGGCCATAGAAATGCTGGAAGACCTGGAATCTTCCACCATCTAGATTTCAGTTATCATCAACGTTCTTGAATGAAATATTTGAAGAAGAAAAATCTAACTGTTTTAACATCTGGACAATCTGTTTGCATGTCCTTAGATGGATGGTCCAATATACATAATAAGCCAATAATCCTTGTAGTTTTAACTGCAGAGGATGGAAACAGTGTTCTTTTAGAAAGCATAGATACATTTGGTCATCCCCATACAGCTGACTATCTTACTGAATTGGCTATTAACTTAGTAAATAAGTGCAAAAATGAATATAACTGTAAAGTTACCAGTATTGTTACAGATAATGCGAGCAACATAGTCAGTATGAAGAAAAAAATTGACGAGTTGTCCAATTACCCTATAATTACATGGTTGTTCAGCACACTTACTTAGTTTGCTCTCCAAGGATTTAAAAGCATCGCAGATAAAAGTACGTGTAGTACATATTGTGAAATACTTCAGAAATACCCATTTGCCAAATGCTTTGGTATAAAGAAAAGGGGGACAAGAAATTGGTCTTACCTCAGGATGTTCCATGGAATACACTTTGAGATTGTCTTGAGATCTATGTAAATGAGTGGCCAAAATTATTATTAATATGTGAAGAGCATAAAGATCAAACTGATCCAGTGATTTTTTAAAAAGTTTCAGATATCTGTATTAAAAGGATGGCTGAAGATTTTCTACAGTTGCTAAAACCAATTTCTATAGCACTGGATGCAATGCAACAAAAAGTGCATTTTTATCTCAAGCAGTTTACATATGGAAAAAGTTACTGGCTATTTTTGACAGTTTTGAATTTGAAGAAGAAGCTTGCGTCAATATTAATTATTTAAGAACAGATATGTTCAAGCCCTAACCCCCTTTCATTTTTGGCGTATATTTTTGGATCCTACAATAAACAAAGAAGAATATCCATTACTATCTGAAGAAAAGAGAGATGCTCTACACATTGTTTCCAAATATTTTGCAGACAAGGATTATTACTAATTAAGTTGGAAGCTAAGTCGGACCCTTTTCATAAAACTCTGTTTTCAGAGGAAAAAATCGAGAATGTAACAGCAGAACAGTGGTGGAGATCTCAAGAAGATGTTTCAAAAATTAAGCAAGTGCTCGCATAGTGGTTTCTGTTTTGTGTGTCTGTGCATACTCCGCTGATATCAAGAGGATGTTTTCTACTTCTGGACTCCTACATTCAGATATAAGAAACAGACTTGGCAGTGACAAAGCAGCTAAACTAGTATTTCTATTTAAGCATTAAAACACTAAGGTTTTTTTTTGTTAAATTAGGTATTTCTTTGTATTAAAAAACTTTTTTAGTTTAATTTTTTTAAAGTTTTTTTTTTGTAATAACCAGCTGTTCTTCTTGATTATTATAATACAATAATAAATAACATCACATAAAAATGCGTCTGGGTGTTAATGTTTGAATAAACAAATACATTTTAAGTGTTAAAATTTGATTTTTCTTTAAATTAATAATTATTTAAAAAAATCATACTAATTACAATTATGATTTTCATCTTAACCCTGGTTACATTACTTACCTATTTCTGTATTCAACATAGACACTGGCCATTACTAAAAATATTGGGACGGCATACAGAGTGGCTAAAGCTCCCAGAAAGTCACGTTCTTTCCTTGGTGGTCCTTGTGTCAGCGGTGCTGATACTGAATTGACAGGAGACGATTTTGGTCTTTTTAACACCAGGATCCAGCCAATCGTTAGTAGTAGAGCCCCTACGCAGAAGTATAGAAAATGGGGTACCAGCACCAAATACAGAAGAGTGGAGAGATTCTTGTTGCCGATGTAACAAGTACCTGCAAGAAAAATATAAATAACTTGTTGTTTAATGAGTTTTTTGTTCGATAAGAGATGGCGCACTAAGGTTCGTCGTTTTGTTGTTCTAATAATGGTAGTACTTTTTTATGAACACGTGTGAAGTTTTATGTCAGCTTATTCGTATATTTAAAGCTGATCAAAGTTAACGTGTCAAAGTATTTTTACAATTTAAAAAAATGAATATTGTACAGTGATAAAAATTCTTATTTTTGGAAAGAGTAGCACTAAAATACATTCTTGAACGATTGCTAAAAGTGTATAAAAACTCTTCACCTTTAATTAGAATAGTAGAAAGATGGGTTGCTGAGCTATAACGTAGTCGACAAGTTCTGAAGACGACCCACGTGAGGGACGTTAAAAAAGTGCATCAAGAAAAGAAACCCTAGCAGGATTTTGTTGTGGAATATCGTCAATTAACCGAGATATATTTAGTCAGAACCCTGGGGATTTTAATGTGTAGTACGAGTAATATTTTGGCTGAAGTTTTGCATTTTTTGTGTGTCGTTCAATCACCATTGTAGGGGCTACCACCATGATCCTAAATCAGAATAAGAGGCTTAGGAGTAGTGTAAATCCGGTACTTCGGCTCTAAAGTTAGGGTCCAGAACTCGGCCAAGAAGGTGTTGGAATCAGTTTTTTGGGATACAAAAGGAATTTTGTTTGTGGATTACTTTCAAACTGGAAAAACAATAAACCTGAATTATTATTGTAACCCTTCGGACCAGTTGGATGTAAAAGTTGGTAAGGAAAGATCTAGTTTACAGAAGAAAAAAATAATTTTCGCGGAAGTCAGTGAATTAAAGTACGAATTATTGTTGCAATATCTACCCTATTCCCTAGTTTTAGCTCCCTCTGACTTTTGGCTTGTCTCTCATCTCAAAAAATTCATGCGTAGGAAACGATTTTTATTGAGCGAAGAGGTAATAGCATCCGTGGAAGTTTCGACAGTTTTCCGGATTCAGGGATGGAATCCATAAATTAGAAGGTCACTGGAACAAGTGTTAAGAAGTTCAGGAAAAAATTTTTGAAAACTAAAATATATTTTAAAGCATAAGAGTGTGTTTTTTTAACGAACGACAAAACGTATTAAAGTGAGAAACTTAACAGAAAAAAAAATTAGGGTATGTTTGGAGCCTTACGAAGGCGTGGAAGGGCCACACCAATTTTTATTTTTATTTTCAGTACAAATTCCGACTTGGATCTAGGAATTTTGACTTAGATCTTGGAATTCCGACTTAGATCTCGGAATTCCGACTTATATCTTAGAATTCCGACTTATATCTTAAAATTTTGACTTAGAGATCCAAGTTGAAATCCCAACTTAGATCTCTATATCGGAATTCCGATATGTAAGTCGGAATTTCGAGATCTAAGTCGGAATTCCAAGCTCTAAGTCGGCATTTGTACTGAAAATAAAAATAAAAATTAATGTGGCTCTTCTACGCCTTCGTAAATTCCGACTTAAATCTCGGAATTCAGACTTATATCTCTGAATTCCGACTTATATCTCGGAATTCCGACTTATGTCTCGAAATTATGACTTAGATCTCGGAATTTCGACCTATCTCTTATATATGTCGGAATTTTGAGATCTAAGTAGGAATTTGTACTGAAAATAAAAATAAAAATTGATGTGGCCCTACTACACCTTCGTAGAGCCTGGACCAAAGTGGCTTCATCTGGCGAAAAAGCCCGAAAGTGATTTTGGCTTGTTTTGGTCAGAGCTGTCCGTAATTGAATAAAAATAATTGAAAAATCGTAGTCAATTACTTCTCCTAAATTGGATTACTTTAATTTAATTACCTTCCGGAATTGTATTTGGATTATCAATTAATAGGATAATGTAATCGTTATTGGTAATTGATTTTCACGAATCCTAAGTAATTCAATTACTTATAAAATATTTAAATTACTAAGAAATTAATTAAAATACCTAATAAATAATTGAATTACCTTATTTTTTGGAAAAACTGCCGGAATTTGGCCAACCAAAAATAGCATCTTGAAACACCCGGCCGCTTTGGATACAGCAAACGCCGCCCCGCGCCGATTTAGTATTTTTGATTGATGCTTACCGCCACCGTTTTTATACTTTTGTTGAGAAAAAATCTGTCAATGTTTAGGGTAGGATAAAAACAAATTTTTATTTTAGAGTCATTTAATGTTTAACTTGCCAAGAAAGCAGTTTGAATAGTGTAACGTGCGCCTATGATGCCTATTAGTATAAATATTTTATTTCTTTAGTGTATCGTGTTTAATATATGTGGTAATTTAAATAGAGTTATTGCTAAAATATTCAATTACTTTCAGTTTCAATTGATAATTAAATTACTTTTAACAAGCATGCTAGTAATTGGTTATCGTAATTTACTACTACTTAGAAGAGTAATTGGTAATGGTAATTGAATTACTTTTTAAAAGTAACCTATGTTGGATGACAGATAAACAACAGCAGGGGTGGATTTACGCAAAGGCTGAGTATGCTGAAGCCTAGGGCGGCAAATATTATGGGCAGCAAATTCACGATTAATTTTTAAAAAAATGTGATCGTCAATTATGATTTAATTAATGATTTTGCAGAAAAAAAGGTTCGAAGAAAAATGTTAGTATAGGGTTTTGCCTATAATTAAATAATACATAGTTTAAAAAATACTTATTTGTTTTACCATTTTAATTTATATTTTGTTTGCATAATATGAAATTTGTTCGTTTTAAAGAATTGTTATTTAATTTTCTGTATGATTTTCATTTGTTATTTTTTTAAATTAAATTTTTATAAGAATTACTAGTGAAGTTTACATTCTTTAAGTGCTAAACTTTTTCGTTCTGATATCCAAAAAATATTGACATATTAGGGCGGCAAAAATATATTAGCCTATGGGCGGCAAAAAGTTTAATCCGGCCCTGAACAACAGGTTGAACTTTAATTGTCTATCACATAGTGATTAGTAAATAAAAAAAGGTACCCAAAGGTGCAAAAAACGCCGGAAATAATTTATTTACTTAACATTACGAGGTTTCAATTCTAATAAACGCCCTAACAATGAGGAAATTATTATTTAAACCTATGTAATCGTCTCATAAAGATAAAATAAAATATTATGATGAATGTTTCTTCTCGCCTCAAAAACGAGTTGATATTTTATTCAGTATCTTTAATGAATAATATTTATAGTAGTTCAGACAGCCTTAAAACCTAAAAAGGATTTTTTAAAAACACATTCGCGATAAAACAGCATACCAAAAAGGCAGCTAATTTATTTTATAAAATAAAGTGAGCACATTAAGGTGTTGGTTTTATAAACATTAAATATTCCTCGTTTTATTACAGGAATGTGCAACCTGTTGTACGAAAAAATCAGACTCTGATTAAATTTATAAGACTTGTTTCTTATGTAAATTCAGGAGGTTACGTCCAAGTGTGGCCAGTTTGGTTAATACGGACAGGTTATAAAATGATAAATATAAAATAAACCGGTATTTATGTACGGAGTTTTATTTTCGTCTCTCGAAACCACTTATTCCTGTAATAACAGGGCACTAAATTGAAACAAATTTGATTAACCAAGCAGAGTACCATCTCAATACTGATCAGCAAGGCATTTTACAAGATTCTATATTAATTATTTTAGGCTCTAATATCAACTCTATATAACCTCTTTTTAAAATAATATTGGAAAGTGCCAATTATAATTAATGTCAGATAGGGTAATTATTAAGAGGAAGATGAACGAATCTACTTTAAATTAAGTTGTTGTGATCCAACCAAGATCAAATATAATATTCTATTATAAATGTGATAATACATTATAAGACGGAATTTCCTTTTATAATAATTAATGTTTTTTATAGTTTTTACGTATCACGATAACACATTTTTATTAGTTACTTTCATTATTCAGAATTATCATTATTGTCAAAGAACCCCAAATATTCTATAATCATTATTTACATTTCCCAAGACTTTTAACACCCTAATAAAAGGGTAGATATTTCTAAAAACACGTAAAAGTAATTTAAACTTATCCTTTGCATAATAAATGTTTCCTTTAAACTAACAATCTATTACCCTACTATTAAAAAGCTTTTAGAACTATAAAACCCTAAATAGGTTATTGTATACTTCGATCGTAAACACCCCAAATTAATATTTTAACACTTGATCTTTTCAAATAGTATTTACATACAAAGGGACAAAGGGAAAATTTTCAATCTCTAAAAATGGCTCCGCCCCTTGTGTTAGTGGTCAACTATAAAACCCGAATTGTAAAAAACAAAGTATTTGCAGATTTTTAAGCATCAACTATAAACTTATAAGTTAAGCCATTAACATTTTACAGAAAATTAGTTTTCAGTAAATCTTAATTTATACTCAAGTGGTTAAACAAAAAAAGAATCAAAATAAGTTAGTTACCTTAAATAGGACTTAAAACTTGATACAATAAATACGATTTAAATAAATCTAATATAAGGACATTATATATTCTAAATAAATATTTAAAAAAAGGAATTTAATTAAATAGAAAATTAACTTGTAAAACTAAGTGCTACAGCCATTGTAGCAACCAAATTTAATAATAATTTGTGTCATCGGTGACTACTGCATTCGGTGGCACACAACAAAGTGAAGAATACCAAGGATCGAAGGTTTTGCTCATAATGTTAGATGATCAATTGTTCTGCGAAAATTGACCACTTATAACCAAGAATTGAAAATGGCAGACTTTTTTTCGCAACAGCGAACATATCTATATTTGTAAGGCATTAAACTGAACAGGATTTTTAGTACCTTAATACAATATTTATTAAAGGTTCAGCTTAAAAAATATACAGGGTTTCCCAGAATATGTGGGCAATCTCTCTGAATCTAATAGAAAACCTAAAAATATTATGACAAGTTCCCATAAACTTTTTTCCTCCCCTACGGAGAAACAGGCACATAACGGACGAATCTGGAAATTGTTTTTGTATAAATAACTTTTAAAATACCAGGCGTAATTTCATATTTTTCTGATATGATGGTTACTAGATAAGTCTTCTTAAAATAAACCAAATAAATCATATTTGGCTTATTTAGTTTGCCAGGGACGGACTACCTTTGACACAATAATAGCAATTTTTTTAACACCCTGTATGATAAAAGCTCAACAATATTATTTTTGAATAGCTTTAACCTTAAACTAAAAAAAAAGTATTCCTGATTGACATAGATAAAATGTTTGCGAGAAATAAAATATCATGGTTGGTAATTTTTTTTTACATTATACAGGGGGTTCTAATTGTACGTCAATATTTTTGAAAGCAATTTTTGGGTCCATTTTAAGAAGAAAACTTCATGTCCCAAACGTCTTAACTTTTGAGATACAGGGTGGTAAAATTTTCAAAAATAAATCATTTATTATTAATATCTGTAATACCACTTTAGATATTTGAATGATTTGGCATAAATGTACTATGTATCAAGAAGCATATTTTAGTGTACCACATTTTTTTTTATTTTCACCAGTGGCGTTCATACAGAATTTGACCTGCCTATTTTGGCAGGAGTTATTGCTCGTGGTCATGCGTAATTACTTTTTTAGAAATTTCACTGTTTTCTTTGTACTTTTAAGACTTTAATTTTTGTTTATATTAATGTATTTTGCGTTTTAGCTTTTGTATGACAATTCCACTTATGCATAAATAACCCCATTTGAAATGCCAAAAATTGAAATTTACTATTGGATAGAAGGGAAAAAGTTGATGGCTAAAAAAACGGTAAGTTGACGGTTCTATCAATCGAGCCGTCCATTGTTATTTTGCTTTTAAGTTTGTTTTATTTGCGCAGTTGTCGTACCAAATAACATTCGAACTTAGATTTTGAGCCAGATAATTTTTCCTGATTTTAAAAACTTCGGAAATTTAACTCGTTTCTCAAAATATCCGGCCTAATCTGAACACTGATGCTATTGCCTATGATAAACTTCCATTAAATGTTTAGGTTTTTAAGTTTTGTGGTTTTTCTTTTTATATTATATTTCCAATATTTCCATATATTTTTAAAGTTTCCTGATGTATTTCCGGAAATATTTTTGGGGGTAACACCACGAGTGCTTAAAAATTACCGATAATTTTCATGAAAGCTTGTTATTTATAATTCCACGAGTTCGAAGAACGAGTGAAATTTATATAACAAGCTTGAATGAAAATTATCTGGTTAATTTTTATGCACAAGCGGTATTTAGGGAGAATATTCCTAGAATGGAGAAATATGGGAGTATTATACTATTAAAATGTTTTTTTTGTCATACAATTTTCAATTTCATGCAACATAATTAAAACTATAACTGACATCGTTTTTTAATTACTTTATCTATTTCTTCATCGTGTACATGACCAAATCGACTCATTTTGACTGATTTTGACGTTTCTAATTGACAAAACAAACAGGTTCGGTTGTTCTGTGTTTGTAAGTAAGCGGAAATACTATGTTGTCTAGGCAACGTGAAATTTCCGCTGAAATTTTTTGATTTTTAACGTGTCTTATTAGTCGAGGAAACGTAGCACAAAATAGGCCTTACGAGGGATTTTTTGTGCAGTAAGATGGATTTGAATGCGGTTTTTTGCATTCGATTCGTATAAAGGTCTACAAACTTTGTGAACAGATTTAATTAATGGGAAATGAAAAACTGCCTTTGTACAATAGAAAAATGGTATTTTCGAAATGCATTTAAAAGTTTGCAATTACAAAAAATTCATAACTAGGTAAATAATGATAGAAATAAGCCCAAATTTGTTACTTGATGGTTTTCGAGGTCGCCGAATATGAATATGATATTAATAAGGGCCTACGGAGTACCTGGTGCCCGCTAAGGATGGCTTAAAAGTCGTCTTCTGGAGTTTTTCGACAATTTCACCTAATATCAGCCCAATTTCTTTACTCAAGAGGTTTTTGTTTTTGCTGAACACAAATATGGCATTGGCAAGGGCCTGCGGAGACCTTGTGCGCGCTAAGAATGGTGTAAACGTCGAGGATTCGTCGTAAAACTCCAGAAGACGACGTTTACACCATTCTTAGCGCGCACCAGGTATTTCGCAGGTCCTTGTCAATGTCATATTCGTGTTCAGCGACCTCGAAAACCTCCAGAGTATAAAAATTGGGCTGATATTAGGAGAAATTCTCGTAAAACTTCAGAAGACGACTTTTACGCCATCCTTAGCACGCACCAGGTACTTCGTAGGCCCTTCATAATATCACTTTCGTGTTCAGCGACCTCGAAAAACCCCGAGTAACAAATTCGGGCCTATTTCCATCATTATTTACCTAGTTATGAATTTTTTGTAATTGCAAACTTTTAAATGCATTTCAAAAATACCATTTTTCTATTGTACAAAGGCAGTTTTTCATTTCCCATTAATTAAATTTGTTCACAAAGTTTGTAGACCTTCATACGAATCGAATGCAAAAAACCGCATTCAAATCCATCTTACTGCACAAAAAACCCCTCGGGCATTTCTTCGTTTCCTCGACTATATGGGAAAATTTATACATGAGTGAAATATTCAAACATATATTTCCGGAAAATTTCCATCACTAGTTATGATACTTCAAATTTCGTTTCACTGTAACAAGAAAGATATATAAAGAGATAATTATTAGTTTAGAATCTATTATCTACGTTGCGTTGGTGAAAAAATAAAATACCAGAAAACAAATAACAATTTATCATCACCATAGGTGGTTGAGGATAAATATCGTAAAATCGCATGTATAGAGTCATTTTCACAGACTCGAGCAGCAATCTTTCGTGGAATGTTGATTAAACTTAAAGACACACCGAGTAATCGTTTTTGCGGAGATCGGCGCGAGCTTTCAACATCCTACGTCAGTCTCAGTTAATTAGAGCTGGTTTATTATGTTGTTAATAAGATATACTCTTGAACTGCGCGATCTTTACAAAATTATACCTTGAGTCATTCTTTTTTAATTTCTTTTTTTTTGCCGTAAAATATTAGTTTAAAAATACTGAAAACCTTTTTTTGAGCAATATTTTAAAAATTGGATAAGCGATTTAAGAGAAACTGCCGCCTTTGCTGAAGAAATATTTTTTGTGACATTTTTTTAACCTATAAATACGACCCATTAGTAGAGATAAGCAGATATTTTTGTTAGGGATCGGCCGATATTGACATCGGTATACAGCTGTTGTCAGACAACGACTCCCACGCCCGCCACGACAACCGTAACATTTTCGGTAATCTTAAGAAAATAAATATACCTGTAATTAGAGATAATATTCTAAAATTTTTAAGTTACTTTGTACTAAAAAAATATACGTGATTTCGGGTAGTCTTAAGTCTTAAACCTCACCTCGTATAACCAGGAGGAAGAAGGGGATTAAAAAATGCTAAAACACATCTAGTGATTAATGGACACCTCCCAACTTATGTATCCAAAAAGTGCATAGAATTTAAGTTTTGATTGAGTTTGAGAGTTTGATTAAAAAACTGAAAAGTTGACAAATTCACCCCTATCTCAAAAATGCATCCCTTTAACACTCTGAGGTTTTTTTATATTTAAAGACAATTGAATGTACTATAAAAGCCCCTAAGTTCCTTTCTAAAGTACTTAGTCAATACCCTAATAATCAAATTCCATAAACCCATTTTAAAAAACTGAAACAACGTTTTTTATTTATTATTACGAATACTACTGCTTATTTTGTTTTTTTATGAATAAAATAAGTCATTGCTCTTTATATCAGGTGACATTAATTCTATATTATTCTGCAAACTGCTTCTTAATCTTCCATATCAGCTCGAAAACAATAGCACCCATCTCCTATTATCGCCTGGGAATGGTTAAAACTGCAAACCATTACATTACTTGTCGATTTCCAGTTAATTAACAAACCCATATTCTTTGTAATGAGAGAACCAACACATTCAGATTTTTATCGCATATGTTTTCACTCTGAGAACGGTGCACCAGAATCGCTATCGGTGCATTTATAGCAAATTCAGGCGCATTTTTCTTTCACGGCATTTCAATGGTACATATCTCAGCCATCTAGATCGTACTTTTGTGGGTTCAGTATCACAGAAGGCCAAGTATGCCATATTTAAGACCTTCGAACGCCTTTGTTTTCGATAAAAAGAATAATAGGAAACATGAGAAATGGTCCTGTCCGAGGCGGCTTGGGAGAAAACAAAAGAAGAATTTGCATACGATGCGCTCTTGTTAAAAATCGTGAGATGACCGGTGACAGGCGAAGGTAGCAGATTGTGGTCGGTAATTGGGTGATAGCGGACCTGCCTTCCACTCGCTAATTTAAATTGAAAAGATGGGTTTGTAGACACAATAACTTTTACGACAATTAAGACAAAATGAATGTGTGTAAAATTTTTTGTGTGGCATCAAAATGGATCGATTTAAATGAACTCGATTATATCTGAAATTGCTTCGTTAATCTAGTAGAGGGCGTTAATGAAAAATGATGTTGTTCCTCTGTAAATTAGATCATTTTTTACGGATTTTTACAATTAGCTGCAATAATTTTGCATCCCAAAAAACTGACAACTTCTTGGCCGATTTCTTAGCCTTCAATCGTTTCGTAGCCGAAACACTGACTTGATAGACCACAGTGATAAAACGATGCACTTATTTTTCTAAAACGCTTTTAATATTGCTGAGAAAGTCGCATTCAAAGGTGTTTTTGTTTCATTGTTAGTGAATGTAGCATAACTGTGTAGGCAGCTTCTTTAAACCCAAAATTTTAGCCACAATATTGCTTACACTGTCTAATGAAATCCCCAGGGAATCTGCTTACTCTTTCTTGGTTAAAAGATGCTGTTCCAAAACCACATCCCGCATTGCTACGATTTCTGGTTAAATATTTATTACTGACAAAAATTTTCAAATATAACTGTTTTATAATTATTTATTTTGTTTTTTGGGAATATTAATTTGAAAGAAAAATTATTTGGCGTTTGTCCAGAATAAAAATATTTATTTATTATTTTTGAAAATTATTTATAATATATATTTATTATATATTATTATTATTATATATTTTATATATATATATATATATATATATATATATATATATATATATATATATATATATATATATATATATATATATATAATTATAAAAAATTCGCACCTTAACTGAACCTCAAATTGCAAAATTGCTTTTTTGAGCACTTACCTGCCCGAATATTTTTTTCATTAAGTAGGACCTCTGGCAAGATGTTTCCATGCGCGAACCAAAAAAAAATATATAAAAGGTTATTTTTTTATCCAGTAAATATTTTTTTTGCAAAGGATATTTTCGCAGGTTCGTCACACCTTAGCTAAGTACGCTAATAATAAAAATTCCGTAAATGTTTAACAGGCAAAATTGGTACCAATAGTTTTGTAAAGATCTCTAGAATACAGCTTAATCACTTAACTAACTCAAATCGGGTTGTTTTAGATTGTTTAGGAGGTTATTCGTCCGGCCAAAGCGTCGTTTTAATGCCATTTACGCAATCTGACCCGAATTTCTAGTAAAATCGACCTCTGTTGGTAAAGCACACCTACTGGATGGGTACCAATGGCTTCTTTATGGTCCCTACTATTCAACCCAGCTCTTAACTAAGCCCAGCGAAGCGCGTTCAAAAAGCTATAAGCGGTTATTCAGACCAAAAATAGCCGTTTTTTCACGATTTGGTTCGAATTTCGAGTAAAATTGACCTTTGTGGGTATGGCACACCCACAATATTGGTAGCAATGGCTTCCTTTTAGTCCCTACCATGCACACTGGCTCTTTACTAAGCGCAGCGAAGTGCGTTCAAAAAGCTATAAGCGGTTATTTAGCCCAAAAATAGCCGTTTTTCGCGATTTGAACCAAATTCCAAGTGAAATCGACCTTTCTAGGTGAGGCACAGCCACTATTTCGGTACCAATGGCCTTCCTGTAATCCCTTCTATTCACCCCGACTCTTTACTAAGCCCAGCCAAGCGCGTTCAAAAAGCTATAGGCGGTTTTTTAGCCCGAAAAAAGCAATTTTCGTGATTTGGTCCAAATTTTAAGTGAAATCGACCTTTCTACATGAGGGACATCTACTATTTCGGTACCAATGGCTTCCTTAGAGTCCCTAACATGCACCTTAAATCTTTACTAAACCCAGCGAAGCGCGTTCAAAAAGTTATAAGCGGTTATTTATCCCGAAAATATCGTTTCTTTTTCTCGATTTTTTACGATTTGGTCCAAATATCGAGTAAAATCGACCTCTATAGGTAAGGCACACCTATACTAACGGTACTAATGGCTTTCTTTTAGTCCCTACCATGCACATCGGCTCTTTACTAAGAGTAGCGAAGTGCGTTCAAAAAGCTATAAGCGGTTATTTAGCCCAAAAATAGCCGTTTTTTCACGATTTAGCCCATATTTCGAGTGAAATCGACCTTAGTGGGTGAGGCACACCTACAATATTGGTACCAATAGCTTCCTTATAGTCCTTACCATGCCACCCGACACTTTACTAAGCCCAACGAAGCGCGTTCAAAAAGCTATAAGCGGTTATTTAACCCGAAAATAGCCGTTTTTTCACGATGTGGTCAATATTTCGAGTGAAATCGACCTTTGTGGGAGGCACATAATTTCGGTAACCAAAGCCCCTTTATAGTCCGTACCAGCACCCGACTCTTTACTAAGCCCAGTGAAGCGCGTTAAAAAGTAAAGCGGTATTTAGCCCGTAAATAGCCGTTTTTTTCGATTTGGTCCATATTTTGAGTAAAATTGACCTTTGTGGGTAAGGCACACCTACAATATCGGTACTAATAGCTTTCTTATAATCTTTATCATGCGACCCAACTATTTACTAGGCCCAGCGAAGCGCGTTCAAAATGCTATAAGCGGTTATTTAGCCCGAAAGTAGCAGTTTTTTCACGATTTGGTCCAAATTTCGAGTGAAATTGACCTTTCTACGTAAAGCACATTTACTAATTCGGTACCAATGGCTCCTTGTAATACCTTTTATGCACCCCGACTTTTTACAAAGCCCAGCGAAACGCGTTCAATGAGTTATAGAAGTCGATTTCACTCGATATTTGGACCAAATTGTGAAAAATCGAAAAAAAAGGCTATTTCTGGGCTGAATAACCGCTTATAACTTTTTGAACGCGCTTCGCTGCGCTTAGTAAAGAGCCGGTGTGCATGTTAGGGGCTAAAAGAAAGCCATTGGTACCGATATTGTAGGTGTGCCACACCCACAAAGGTCGATTTCACTCGAAATGTGGACCAAATCGTGAAAAAACGACTATTTTCGGGCTAAATAACCGCTTGTAGCTTTTTGAACGCACTTTGCTGAAGTTAGTAAAGAGTCGAAGTGCATAGTAGGGACCACAAGGAAGCCATTGGTACCGAAATAGTAGGTGTGCCTCACCTACAAAGGTCGATTTAACTCGAAATTTGGACCAAATCGTGAAAAAACGACTATTTTCGGGCTAAATAACCGCTTGTAGCTTTTTGAACGCACTTTGCTGGATTTAGTAAAGAGTCGAAATGCATGGTAGGGACTACAAGGAAGCCATTGGTACCGAAATAGTAGGTGGAAATTATTGTTAATGAGTGGACTATTTATTTGTCAATAACTGCAGTAACTACTACTTTTTCTCACAGCAAAATAATATTTTTCTTAGTGTAAATTAACATTTATCCTAGTGTATGGTAACTAATGTTACTAAATGATGGTGTTCCGAGAATGCACATAAAGCCGCTTTTTACGAGGGTTAACCTCGTTCTAAATTGGCAGAGTCGAGGAATCGTTAAGTTTACATGTGTTGTGCCTTTAGGTAATTTAATTTAAAACGAAAGCAAGTTAAATACTTTATGACATCCATGAATTTCAATGGAAAATTGAAATAATTCACCATACTTAAATTTAAATAGGTTTTAAGTTACTTGTCGTTTACTGCACTAAGGGTGGCTCTCTTTTTTTATTTAAAAAAAAAACTAAAGACTCGTATCCTAATATGTAATTCGAATATCCTAGCTAGACTATTAAGAAAATTATTATATTAAATTAATTCTGATTTTTTCGACTTCCCAAAAATTTTAGAAAGACATTTACACACATAAAAAAAGTTGAAAGTAAAGGTCGTTTGGCGTGATCAGATTTTGGATAACATTTCTGCGCACAGAAAAATTTACCTCTGTAAACACATATTTTTGCACTTTAATTTGATATCAAAAATGTGTGCCACAAAAAGAGCTGTCAAAGAACTTTAAATAGTACTTCAAGTAGAAGTACCAAGTTTTTGATTTTTTAAAATTACTTCAAGTACAAGTACCAAGTATTCATTAAAATGTACTTGCATTTTCATGTAAATTGAAAAAGTACTTGAAGTACCACCCAAGTATTTTGCTTGAAGTAAATCCAAGTACTTGAAGTAAACCAAAGTACTTGAAGTACATAAAAGTACTTGAAGAAATTTAAAGTACTTCAAGTAAAAATACTTGAGTAGTATTTTTTGTAGGGAAGTTAGAGGGTTTATTCCTCAAAACGGGGTTTTCCAACAACTTCTAACAGCTTTAAGGACTGAGCGCTACGTCATTGGAAAGTAGGCCAGTCGGTAAAAAACTATAGTTAGGAAAACAAGTAGGGTTGCTAAGTGTCCCGTTTTAAGTCGGGATCTTATGCATCCGATGTCCGAAATAATGTAAAATTTCGTATGTAAATTTATGGCAACAGGCCTACAATGCCGTACTCGGGTGAGCGTTTGGGCCTTAAACTATTATAGGAAATATTGTTTTTTCCCAAAATGGGTTTTTTCCTGTGGTTGTCAACGGGTTGGTGTTGGCACCCGTTGGCATCCGATACATCTGTCAAAAGCGAGTGTTTTCATATGGGTGCCTACAGCAGGTTGTTTTTACCAGACCAGAGCACTTATAATTTTCACGTTGACACAAGACCGATTTAAAGAACAAAAAGTCTAATTCTCAGTAATAGTTACACTTGTCTTGCTGTTGGATCCAATTCAAATGAGTTTTCAAAGTTTTTCTTGTCTTTTTTTCCGCTGAACACAAATATGAAGTAAAAATTGAGGGTCAAAGCAAAAAATCGAGAAAAAACCAAAAAAATTGACAGGGTACATTTACCGGCAGAAACCTGCAACCACGGAATGTTTGGACTACGAATATATTTTATAAAATATAAGAGATACAAAAAACTTTATAGAACAAAAAAGAAAGTTTTTTAAATTGCCCATACAAAAAGTTATATACACATTGTTGATAAGATAGATAATAAAGGAGATGTAAAATGTAATTTTGACAAAAAAAATTCAGTCCAAAATAGGAAAAAAATATTTTTCTATTAATGTGATTTTTGTTTTTTTTTATAATAAATTATTTAATATTTATTTAAATCTCAAATCACTTAAAATTTACAGAAAAAATCCAAAAAAAAAAAATATTTTAATTTTTTTTCTAGAATCTTGAAAAAATCCTGAAAATTCGGTATTTTAATTATAACTCGAAAAAAATTGCATTTAGGCAAACAAGTTATATAACTTAAATTAAAGGTCTTGTAAAAAAACATAGTTTATGTATATAAAGTTTCGTGTATCTTTTATAGTTTTTAAGATATTAACGTTTTAAATTAAAAAAAATGGAAATATCTGAATTTATGCCTTCAGACTCGTGTTCAGGGAAAAAAATACGCCAGAAAATCCTAGTTCGACACCCAGCACACATCACTTTTTTTGTGGGCCTTTGTTATTAAACTGGATTTAGAAATAAAATACAAAAAACTTTTTTAAATCCTATTCGTTGTGCCCTGGCAAATACCTTGGTTCGTATGAAGGCAAAAACAATAACCATGGCCAATAAATAAGCTGTATTTAGCATACCGAGAATTTATTTGCCCTCTTGCTTTATTTTAAGCCATTCTCTGGACCAAAGAGTTCTTTGTCTTACATTTATTTTTTTGATTTTTTTCTTTATTAGAAATAAAATTGTTAAAAATGCAACTATGAATAGAATTTTATCATTCATTTGGGTAGTTTTGTACGTATCATTATTTTATAAATAACTAGATGTCTCCGCGAGGCGAGAGACAATATTAAGTAGCCTCTGTCTCCGTAAGACGCCTTCCGTACGGCTAACGGGAAAAAAACACTTTTTTGCTCCTATTATTGTCCCGGGGGCGAAATTCAAAAAACGGGCTTCGTTAGGTTCTAACCACTGTGCCAAATTTCATGATTTTAGCTCAATCCATAACTTCAGAATCACGGACAGACAAATAAATATATATACCTACCTACATATAAATATATCCACATTAGCAAATTATATATATATATATAATATATATATATATATATATATATATATATATATATATATATATATATATATATATATATATATATATATATATATAGATATAGATAATCCATACAGAAATACCTTTAACGTCTGTCTGTCTAGTGTAAACAGAAATACTTTTTTTTATTAGTACCTTATTTTGCTTAATTAAAGTACTCCTGAGCATGTTTAAATCCAACTTTTAAACACTCGCGTGTTACATCAATCAATAGCACGGGAAATGTGAAATCTAAGATGACATTGCCAACCTTTAACCTCGAATTTTGACACGTGCAGGCATTTTAAAGAAAAAAAAATTGATCTGACATGAGTACTTTATAACGTCAAATAAAATATTACTATAACAATTTTTTTAAAAGCAATAAAAAAATAGCGTAAAGTATTTGTGGATAACTGGTCTTTAAAACACTTGCTCTATTTCCTGAACTCCGGCTATACCGTCGTGCTCGAAAAATTGCGAGTGTTTTAAAGATCTTAATATCGACTTACACTTTAATATACTATATCTTAAAAAAAATAAATTACAAATGTCATTTAATTACTTGATAACGGCCTGCTGCGTGCCTAATGAATGTTATTGAAAAATGTTATCATTACTTACCTGTTAATTCATCAGAATCAACGTCTCTTCGCACCAAAGCAGCGACAGTTTGAGCAGCAGGAACAACCCAGGCGCAGACATGCAGGGCCGATGTTATTCCACGCATCTTTTCTGGACTCCACGTCAGACCGGCCCTAACTAACCACCACGCGCAAAGACAAACCCACCTGAAAAAGAAAAAAAATGAGTTGATAAATCCTGCTTGGCCGATGAAACACAGATACGACAGTGACGCATATTTACAATCATACAATCCAAGCAAAAAGATTCTCTGTCGGTCGCCGACTAAAACTATATAATACATAAAATAATATATTTTAAAGTCATCTGAAAGGTGCTAATAAAACGATTTCTGGTGACGAAAACAAAAAATTATATTGTCTGAATACAGTATGTGGCAAAAATCGTAATTTCTTAAGACCTAGTTGTACAATTCAGTTCAGTAGAACTCTACTGGTATGTAAACCTGTCCATAAAAAATATATTGATGTGAAGCAAATTCCAAAAGTGACAGCAATATATTTTAAATGGACAGGTTTAAGTACCAGTAGAGTTCAACCGAACCATAGCTTAAGTTGAAATTTAAAAAATAAACCTTATAGATTTATTTTTTTTAAATTGCCTTTTTCTGTGGTTGTGAATAAAGTTTAAAGTGCCTTTTTGGAACCATAGCCTTAATGCATGCACTTAAACAATTGAAGGGTACAGAGAAAAAACGGGGTAAGTCGAATTTTATGATTTTGAGAGAAAGCAATTTTAAATTTTAAAACGCTACAAAAACTAAAGTATTTAAATTAATAATATTTTCTTTTCCCAATATATTTCCCAACTATCTGAGATCTGTAGGTCATAAACTGCAAGCATTTAAAAAAATTATTAATAAAAAAATCAACAATTTATATATAAGTGGTCGTGATTTTGCCCGGTTTATCCCTAAATTTATAACAATTTTGTTTTGTGAATTATGTTTATTTTACCCAAAATCCAGCGTTATGCCTATATAACTAATATAGTGACCTTGATCACTGATCACCTAAAATGAAAATTTGATAGTTCGATTAGTGTAAGAAAATAACCTAGATTCTTTTTTTGTTTACTTTAAAAGTTTTTTATAGAAAATAATTTTTTCATATTCCCAGTTAATTTTATTATGCACCAGTAAGGCTAAATTATCTTAAGCTTCTTTTCTACAGAACTTAAAAACTTTGCAAATTGGTAAATTTTTCGGTCAAAATTGGTATTGGACACAAAAGCGTTTAAAATAGCGAGCACACGCTGCCGATTAGACAGTAGCTTTTTTCGGGTTTCCTTTTACGAACGATTCTTAAACTATCCGAGAACGACCCAGAACTGTATGCGCCGTAGCTCAATACTTTGAATCGGTCTCTGACAGTTCCAGGATTATCAGACATTTAAAAATCTCGAACGCAATCATAATCCACCGATACGGACGGTTCTAGAACTGTCCCAATCTAGTCCTAGGAAAACGCGAACTCAGAATTAAAAAGTCCGAGAACAGTTCTTTAAAACCCGAACAGGCAATTTTGAACTGCGCCAGCGCCGGACGGTTCTAGGACAGTAATTTACCGAACCCGAAAACAGCTAGTTAAAAACGCGACATAACCCGTTTTTGCTCGGTACGGGATAATTTTTTTATTTAATATCTCGGGACTTATGGCGTTCTTGTCGGAGGTTTTTTTTCAGAACAACATTTAACAATTTTTTTATCGGATGATGTCAATATCTCAATTTTGCGACAAATTGACTTAGCCCGTTTTTCCCCTGTACCCTTTAATTATTTTAAACAAGACGCAAAAAATAAGTCTAAGTTTAAGTATGATTAAAACTGCTAGTTTAATTTAACTGTTTCAGCATCAAATATTCAGTCATTTATAGCTTCAAATTAACAGTGAACGCGAAAGCAAGAAAATATTTTTAAAAATCGCTCTTATTTTAATCAGCTGCAATCAAACAGTTATATTTTATTAACCTTAGCTTAAAATGTTTTTTTACGATAGAACCAACCCTAAAAATGTATATTTTTATGCCTGGAGCACCTGCAGACCCACAATATGAAATATAAGAGTTTTTGTGTGGTCAGTGTGGTGTTTTCCTTATAATTTCGTAACGTTACCAATAGAAATAACACTAAATCTTGCCCCACCTTATTTGTAATTGTTACAAACGCTTGTTATGATGGCCAACCGCTTTCAACGATAACTGAGTTGTTCAGTTATCACTTGAAAACGGTTGGAGATACATCACTAACCGAAACGTTGTGTAACAATTAACAAATAAAGACAATGGAAGTCCAAGATTTTAGTGTTATTGAAACCATTACATTGTCTAAAACTTTTGAAGTTACCAATAGAGCTGTGATAAATAGGTAGGAAATGTACTGGAAGTAATAAGTATTACGTATTTGCTTTTCAAAATCTACTTACAGTAATAAGTATTAGTATGTACATTTTAAAAATACTGATGAATAAGTATTTCATTTTACTAAAAGTAAAACATTTTTAATGGAAAAAAATAAGTAAATAGTGGTTTTAAAAGATCAGTGCTTGGAGTAGTTTAGATGAACAGTAAAATCCCTTATAAGTGGACCCCCAGGTTTTGGCCCTTTTTCGATTTAATGATTTTTAAACCAAAAATTAATTAAATGAGATAGCTCAAAGTAATCGCAGTCATCAATTTTTTTAAATAGGATGATTATTTTTCGTCTATACTTTTTTATTGTTTGAAAATTTCTTCAATAGGCTAAATGAAAATTTAGGCAGTTAAACGATTATTTTTCAAGATATTCCATCTCAAAAATTTCGAAAAAAATATTTTTTTGCATGGTATATGCAGGTGAAAAATACAGGGACATTCTGCAATCTCGTCAATCTTTTGACGGCATTTATTTCAAGGTTACTTAATATTCTATTTATTGTGGATTTTGATGGCACAAATCTGCCTCTATCTTCTGAGCGTAAGTGCCCCTCGTTGATTGTTTCTAAAGTAGCATAAGACAATATGGCGTTTTTCTTCTAATCGTTTAATTTTTCACAACTATCAACAAGAGTATGTCAAAACAAAAATTTACCTGGACAGATTGACAGGTAACTCATTTTTATATTTATATACAAGGTGCCACTTATTTTTTTTCCGAAATTTTTGAGACAGAATATCTTGAAAACTAATCGTTCAACTGCCTCAATTTTTATTGCGCCTAGTAGAAAAATTTTCAAACTATGAAAAAGTATAGACGAAAACTAGTTATTCTTTTTAAAAAACTTGATGACTTTGCGATTACTCGTTGGTATGTGACACCACAAAAAAAAATTTCAGATCATAAAAAACTTTGAGCTATCCCATTTAATGAATTTTTGGTTTGAAAATTCTTCAATAAAAAAACAAAACCTGAGGGTAAAATACATAGAAGTATTAAAGTATTTCTAAAAGCCCTGTATTTAGTGATGAGAGTTTGGGTCGGTCTTGGTCATGCAGCAAGACCAAGACCGAGACCAAGACCAAGACCGCCTTCTCGCTTGCAAGACCAAGACCAAAGCCCAAAAGACCAAGACCGAGGGGGTACAAGACTACGAAGACCAAGACCGACCTGCAAAGACTCTTGCACTTTTGTCACTTTTTTTTTAAATTATAATATTCATTTTTATATTCAATATACAGAGGTATTTCATACAGACATGACAAAAATGTGCCGAGAATGCCTAAAAAGGGGATTATTTTATGAGTAACAGGTTTTTTAATAAAATAATAATTAAATCGATCACTTCGTTTTTTAATAAAATTATCAAAAAACGATAACTAGTAGATTTAGTAACATGTTTTAAAAATAATAGGATTTGCTCAGTAAACGATATCTCCAAAACCGTTTAGACAGAGAAATACTAAGAGAAAAAAGTTATAGAAGCTGAAAATTCCCTTCCTATTCCTAATGTTTTTATTTTAATTAGGTATCTAGTGATGCCATTTTCGGATCAAAAATTTCCAAAATCCAGGAAAACATTATTTTTGTGCCACACTGTAAAAGTGGCATCATTAGATTGCTCCTTTAAACTAAGATATAAAGGGAAAAGTGATGGTTTAAAAAAAAATTATTTGTCATTTTATATAGGAATACTTTTTATATAAATGGATTTTAAATTTCACTTCCAGTTTAGACGGAAAAGTCAAAACAATGCCAAAAGTATAGTGATGACGTGATGAAAATGATATATAAAAAACCATCTACGTCGACATTGTACCTATATGACAGTTCAAGAATTTCCAGCATAATATACAGGGAATGGTGATGGAACCTTCCGAATGATTTTCCGAACGATATTCGAATATAGAAATGTTTCGAATGATTTCGAATATTTCTTTGGATATTCGAATATTCGATTCTAATCAGTGGGTATATTACCGCTACTTATCGGATGATAGTTCATTCAATTCGCGGTTCATTCATATCAAGAATAGAAATTTTCCAAAAAATGTCGACTTTTTTGGCGGCCACTGTATACTATTCATACACCACAAATAGTTACGAATTAAACGAAAACAAAATTTTTCCCCCCCCCCACCAATAACAGCAAAAAAAATTTAAAAAAGTACAAGAATACGGTTTTTAACACAACATCAACCCAATAGGCCCACTAAAAATTAAAAGCCGAAACAAAATAATTCATTTTTCATTTCCGACACATTTTCCGGGGGAAAATTCGATTTGGCAAACCTTTAATTGGGTTGGGGGCCCGGGGCAATAAACGATCCGACGACTTGATCTCCAAGTTTATAATGGGCGAATATATTCCGAATAGAGTCTTCCGAATACAAAAAATTCATTTTCATGAATTGATCGTACGGGAAACGATTTTTTAAATTTAATGCTTAAATTTTTTTTTTGGGGAAAACAAAGAGGGGTTTTCTTTTATTGTGAATTTTGTAAAAATTTGAAAGAAATTAATTTAAAAATTTCCCTTAAAAATTTTTTTAATTTAATTTTTTCCTTTTAAAGGGTTTTTTCCCCCGATATAATCCGAATTTTTTTGTCGCACTATCAGCCACCTTGTATATGCAGAATGTTTATAAAGTATTTGTACAAACTTTGTACGGAAAATGTTTCACTAATTTGAACATAGAAAGTTTATTTGAACTGAAAAGCTTTCAAATACCTTTTCTTTTAATTAGAAACCAATTTTAACATATCAGAATCATTTTCATGGAAATTTCACATCTGGTTGAAATTAAAAGTTTTCTTCCGCCCTAGAGTACTCAGTATTGTAATTTTATATGCTTCTTCAAAGAAATTTAAATAATTCCATCACTAAAATGAAGCGCTTAAATAAATAAACCCTACATTTAAAATATCCTTTTAATCAAATAATTTAAATGTACATGTAAGGTTAAAATTGGTATATTTTAAAATTTTAAAGCAAAAATATAGTCTCCATCTTTATTTATTTGTAAGTATTAAAAAATATATATTTTATCTAAGATTGCTTAATTTAAATTATTACTACCAAAAAAGCAAGACCAGCAAGACTTTGCAGCAAGACCAAGACTAAGACCGGGTGGTGCAAGACCAAGACCAAAAGACCTTCTTTGGGCTTTGCAAGACCAAGACCAAGACCAGACTTGCAAGACCAAGACCAAGACCAAGACTAGCCCGGTCTTGGTCTTGGTCTTGCTTTGCTCATCACTACCTGTATTTTGAAATAACCTGTCAAATAATATTATGTAATGTGGTTTGGGAATATAGGTACAAGGCCAAGAAATATGATCATGACTAAGAAATATGAATATTTTGCAACCTAAATAAACACTTGATTAATTAAAGGTAAGTTGTATAAGCAAATACAAAATAAAAACAAATGCATACACTGTAATCTGTTATAGTAGTAACACTTCTATACTGTATAGCTAACAAAAAAAAGCGTAACATTCGACAACAGGCCAACATAAAAGCCGAAATGAAACTTATTATAAATTTTAGTTATCAACTTTAGTTGCTTTTAAGTAAAAGTCCGAGAGCTGGTGAACAATTTTGATGTTTTTAAGGCGCTCTGAGAATTTATGTAATTGTCCTACCTACCCTTGATTTTTTTTTATTTAAGGGTTGGTAGGGGCCGCTTCCCTTCAGCCAGACCTTGATTTTTATGTTTAGGGGTCCTTCAAGAACAATTACACCAATTTTCAAAGTGCCTCAAGAATCTACTCAAAATTGTTCATCAGCTCTCGGACTAGTAGGAGAACTGAACAATTTTGAGGTTCTTGAGGCACTCTGAAAATTTGAGTATTTGTCCCTTAAGGAATCCAGGTTTGAGTCTAACTGAACTTGTTTTTTTTTGCCAGTTAAGGTTTTATTTATAACTTTGGGAGCTAGAGGAATCATATTTACTAAGTATGACGTCAAATTCGTGACTAGCGACCTCGTACATTGGCGTAAATAAAAAAAATTGTATTTTTGCTGGTATTTTCCTGCAATTTTTTGGCATTTTAGACTTATTCTTGGGGTAAGGAAGTTTTTAATGATCTGATAGCTCAAATCTGACCCCGGATTCGTGTTTTGGGATACATGTAAAGTACAGGTAACTTTTTTTGTATCGCTGGGTATATCCCAGCCAAAAGTAAGGCAAACAAAATTATTGATTGTTTTTTATCTTCCATATTAAATGTATTTAGTGTTACACAAATAATAATAATACCTAATTTAACTGACTATTATTAATTTTAAGAGACTTTTTTAAATCCCATGTTAACACAGTTACCTAATATAGATAACTTTTTCCGTTAAAACAAATGCAAATAATATACATACAATATTATGGTATAAACCCAATTAAAGGTAAACACCGTATTAATGTCGTAGTTTTATGAGGTGTCTTATTTAATTTATTGGTAGCCATAAAATGTTTTATTTATTTTAGGTATCAAATACCACTGTGAAATTTGAAAGTACATTTTATAACCAGCTTAAGATATATTATTATAGAGAAAACAACTTGAAAATAAAAAAACTTTTTATTCAACGAATTTTCATTTTAAAATATTACACTTTTGACAACTTGCGTCAATTTTATAAAACCTTTTTGTCAAGTCAATTGTACACAGCATACATTGTATCTTCATTGGAAAAAAATTGCCGTAGTTTGGACATTTAAAGTAAGGGATACTCATCTTAACTGACCAGCTCTGAAAAACAGGTAGGATTTCCTGGGTCATTAAACAAGGACTAAAAAGAACCATATTTGTGACTTTCCTATTAAAAATTATTAAATAGCCATCCTGTATAGTTTTCTCATAAAATCCTGACGGATAATTAAGAAAAAGATTTCAATTAATAAAAAGACATGAAATAAATATTTTCTTAATGGAACACCCTATTTTTTAGTTTATTTTTAAAATCTTGTCCATTTTTTATAGTCCAATCATGAGAGATTTTTTGTAATTAATATTAACAGATATCTGACTGCTCCATGACTTCCGGAATAACAGGGAAATTACTAAAATCACAAATTCAACCAATTTTTTTCAGGTAATTTTTTTAAAGAATGATTATTAAAAAAATGCTTTTGAACCTAGCGCGTCGAGCGAAAATTCGCGACCGAGACGTATTTACGCTGCTGGGTGCCCCCTCCACAGTCGACTCAGTACGTCTCGGTAGCGAATTTTCGCTCGACGCGCTAGGTTCACAAGCATTTTTAACAATGTTCTCCAAACTTATATAAAAATGTGACATATACAATTTGTAGCTGTTAATCTCAACTTTAAAAAGCTGTTTTAAAAATTTAAAGCGGACCATTAGCCTAATATTCACGGCACTTGTAAGATAAGGGCCTAATTTGTTTATAGTGCGATTGAATAAAAACTATTAATGCGACAATTTTCATCTTTCGGCAGCTTAAAGTATATGATATTGACTATCATTTTCCAAAAAGTCAGCCTTTAATATCGAAAATTAACGGAGATACGAATTTTTGAAAAAAGGTCTGTTTTAAGCGTTTTTCCGGCTTTTCTCGGTGAAAAATGGTCGGATCGGGATTTTTCAAAAACCATTTTGTAGGTTTTTAAATTCTCTACAAACGGTCTTTTATGAGTAACGTGATATAGCCAGTACTTTTTGTTATACTAAAAAAACGAAAAAGGGCCCTTTTTTAAATAAGTATTGTTTAAAAAAATTACCTAAAACAAAAATTGGTTGGATTTTAGATTTTAGTAATCTACAATATATTTCGGAAGTCATGGCGCAGTCGGATATCTGTTAACATTAATTACAAAAATTACGTTTTTTTTGCTATAATGATTGGACTATTAATCTAGTCTCGATCAGTTAACACAGTAATTATTCATTATTCACAAAACAGGAGAGTACGTCCTCTACCTTTAAACACTTCGACTAGAATAAAATCTTAAAAGCCAAATTTCTAATCAACTTTAACAAAAAATCATTACAACGGCAAATACACTATTTGCCAAACAATTTGCTGCCAATTCTACGCTTGATTCTCCTATTAATCTTCCAACAGTTGTCCCTGTTTCTCATAAAATGTCCGATATAATTTTTAAAGTCAAACAGATCAAGCGTACTCTTTCTTAATACTAAAAAATCGTCTGGACTGGATGGCATACCAGCAATCGTCTTAAAAAAATGTGCTCCCGAGCTTGCACCCATCTTAACTCGCCTCTTTCGAATCTCTTACGACACGGGCATTTTCCCGGAAAGTTGGAAAGCTGCACGTGTGCAACCTGTCCCCAAAAAAGGATCCAAAAGTCTCCCTTCTAACTATAGACCTATATCTCTTCTTTCAGTTGTTTGCAAAGTAATGGAAAAATTCATTAATTCCCAAATCTTAAAGTATCTGGAAAAAACATAAGATCTTACATGATAGACAATATGGATTCCGTCATAGTAGATCCACAGCTGATCTTCTTTCCTTTGTCTCACACAACTGGAACAAGTCCCTTGAGTTTCTTGGTGAATCCCAGATCGTTGCTCTTGACATATCCAAAGCTTTCGAGCAGGTCTGGCATGATGGGCTTCTTAACAAACTTCCTTCTTGCGGTCTTCCACCTAAGCTTTGCTCTTGGCTTTCCAGTTTCCTTTCTAATCGACGTATATCAGTTAGTTTAGATGGTCATTCCTCCAGCTTCTACCAAATTAATGCTGGGGTGCCCCAGGGCTCAGTGCTGGCACCCACGCTGTTTCTTCTACACATTAACGATCTTCTCTCTTCCACAATCAATCCCATTCATAGTTTTGCTGACGATAGTACGTACCCTCCACTCTAGTATTCAATTTCTTAAGCCACCGTGTAATTCTGATTTTGAAAACAAGCGCAGGTCAATGCAGATATCGCTTTCACAAGACCTCAAACTTATCTTGGATTGGGGCGCCAAAAATCGTGTTCAGTTTAATGCCTCAAAAACACAATCATGTTCGCTGTCGCGAAAAAAGTCTGCGAATGCTCATTCCTTACATATGAGCGGCCAAGTTCTGCAGAACAAAGAGTCGTTTAATCTAGTCGGCGTTACTTTTGAGAATAACCTCAACTGGCACAAACACATTTCATCCATAGCTTCGGCAGCTTCAAAAAAGATTGGATTCCCCTTCCGAGCCAGAAAATATTTCTCTTCTTCCAATCTGTACACTCTGTATGTATACCAAATCAGACCCTCTTTAGAATATTGTTCTCATGTCTGGGGAATGGCGTCCCCTACAACACTTAGCATTCTGGACTCCATTCAAAAAAGAGCCGCTCGTCTTATTAATGATCCAACGCTCACAGAAAGGCTTCCTCTTCTTGCCCACCGTCGAGCTGCTCAGAGGAATTGGCCAGTATAATTCCTTCTCTGGCAGCTCCCAACAGAGCAACACGTAGTGCAACTTTTATGCATCCTTTTACAGTTCAGTTAGAGAGGCCCCGAACTTCCCGCTTTCTTCGTTCCTTTATTCCTAGAGTGTCAAGACTATGGAACCTGCTGCCCGCAGAAGTTTTTCCTTCTCCTCCCAATCTTCAAAAATTTAAGTCCCGTGTGAACAAACTCCCTCTCACCACACTGAAGACACCCACGGTACGTTAGTACTTAGGCATCAGCCTTCGTGGACTGTCCCAAGATAAAAAAAAAAACATTGTTACTTCTAATTAGCTCTAATAAAAATATAAAATTAACTTTAACATTGCTAAACTAATACCGAAAATACCGGTTTTTGTGAAATTAATACCGGTATTTTAAGTTTTTCATTTGATCCGGTATCAGGGTATTTTTGAATTCCCGGATCCCGATTTGCGACCCCCACTTATAATTAAAATGATAATCTGTGTTTCATACTCTCTAAAATTGGGATTACACAACATGAAAAACTTCTTTCCCAAATATCTTACTCTTCCCGAAATATTAAAAGCAATTGATTATCATTTCCGGTTTAACCAAAAGTACTGCCAAAGTTAATATTATTAACACTACCCTGTATATATTTTAAATATTCTTGTTCTTAAGATGGTGGCAAAACACCAATATATAATCTGGAGTTTTATCACAGTTTAAAATAATCTAAACACAATTTTCTTTAATAAAACTCGTTTTTCGATCATTAAAAGAAAAATTATTTGGCTTTTCTCCAGAATAAAGATATTTATTTATAATTTTTTTAAAATTATACTTTTTTTATAGACTATTATGAAGAGCTAGTCTGCTCTCGCAATAATAGTAACAAAAAACATGAAAATACATAAAAAAGTTTGTTTATAAAATTGATTTGTTTTTAAGTACTATAATAAAATAATTATTTTTATGAAATTATATAAAAATAGAAAATAAACTTACTTGAAAACATTGGCAACCCGTTATAAGATATATATGTTATTTCAAATTTATTGGTTATCGATGGACGAGTGTAGCACATAAATTATTTTATTATATTACTCAAAACAGAGAAGAAACTAAAACATTGTGTTTTACTGACATTGACTTCTGACATGACTTTTTTTTTAAATAGTTACTGGTGAAGGTACACGTGTAGGTACCTTTAATATTTAAAAACATATATAAAAAAGTAAATAAAACTTTTAGCCATATAGATAGGTTTTTATAGTTTATTTTGATTCTGATAAAATAAAAAAATATGCTTTTCTCCAGTAAAATATTATTTTATTTTTAAATTATACTTTTTTTATAGATTATTATGGAGAGCTAGTCTGCTGCAATAATAGTAACAAAAAACATTACTATTATTGCGAGAGCAGACTAACTCTCCATAATAATCTATAAGAAAGTATAATTTTTTAAAAAATAATATAAAAATATCTTTATTCTGGAGAAAAGCCAAATAATTTTTCTTTTAATTTGATATTCCCAAAAATTAAAATAAACTATAAAAATTAACATATTAAAAAAAAATCCACAAAACGATTTATCCATCATGGAGTCCATTAAAAATCTAAAATATTTACAGTTAAAGTCGTAATTCAGTACACCAGCAACTGATTGCCAGAGCCGTTTATTTGATGCAGTATTATGCTCGACGTGTCAATAACCCTTTTTTGCACCATTGCTGCATTGATTCGTAATTATAGTTCAAATAAAAGTTGGTTTACAAGCAGTCGAATATATCCAGCAGCGCAATCAGCAATAAACTTTGTTTTATTTTTCCTACCATAGGCGTATTATTTTATCCATATAAGCTCAAATTAGGGCGTATTATAACAACAGTTATACCAATTTCTTTTTAATATTTATATGTGCTAACTTAAGTTAGAATTCCATGATCAATAACCAATCGAACTCTAGTTAAAAAAAAAGTGAAATAAAAACATATACAGGGTCTTTGATTATATTTACGTGGCATCTGGAGCCTTTATGTTTGAAGATTTTAAATTTAAAAATTTTATATAGAAATTGTAGTTTTTTTTTCTAAATTATCTTTTGAAAATTTCAGTAAAAAAATGTCGGATTAAAAAAATGGAAAAATATAGGCAACTTCAAATTTTTTAATTGGAACACCCTATATATTATGCGCTTTATCGAAAGTTTTTTTGTCTGATTTCAAATATATATATATATATATATATATATATATATATATATATATATATATATATAATAATATATATAATATATATATATATATATATATATATATAATATATATATATATATATATATATAATATATATATATATATATAGGTGTTACAGAATGTTGTGAGGAAAATTTAGGGGAAGATTCTACATCTAAAAATATGAAAAAAAGTTCATATAAACATGGGTCCGAAAATGCTTTGTTTTTATGATACGGGGTGTTTAAAGTTTTTCGCCTTTTATAATTTATTTCACATTTTTCGAAAACTCGTGGAGATATTGAGATAAGTTTTGCTACACGCAAATGTATCTTTATAGGTCACATTTACATGTACAAAATTATTTTCTAAGAGACTTACATCAGTGGCGTTCGTGCCGGTATGTTATGATTTTTAGCAAAGAAAACTGTACGCCACTGATTTTCGTAAAAATTAATTGCTTTTTTAAAGCCAGTTTAATTCTGCTTAAAAAGTACCTCCTGGACTTTGTCGTCTTGGCACACCGTTTTCGAAATAAAAATTAACTTATTAATTCGTATAATAGGCTGTTTTCGCCAGAGACCTCAAATATTTCAAAGAGTCAGAAGAAATATTTAAATTCGATTTACAGCATGCATAAAGCAGAGGGAGGCATTTCCAGCATTTGATCTAAAGTTTAAATCGAATACATTGTTCATGAACAATTATTAGTACAAATAAAATATTAAAATTATAAATAATTCGGGAAACAGCTAAGTGTACTTTTATTTTTATTTCAAAAACGGTAACGCAGAACAAAAAAGTCTTAGAAGTACTTTTTAAGCATAATTAAACTAATATAAAGATTTATAATTTATTGTTTATTTAGGTAAGTATAATCTTAAAATTACATTAAGAAATTAAATATATGCAAAGTTTTAATAAATTTATAACTGCATTATCTATACATAATTACATCTTTAATCTAAATTTCTAAATCTAATTCTGTTTCAATATCATAGTCATCATTGAGATTAATTACAATAGGATTTATGTTGTTTTAGATAGAAATGTAAGAGTCCTCAATTTTTATAATGTGCTGTAGTGAATTTTGCCAGATCTCAACTTGTATGTTAGTAATTACATTTTTTATCAAATTTATAACACTGGGACTTAAAGTAGGTGTAACATTTTCTGCTCTGATCTTTGATTTTACTTGGTTCCACAAATGCTCTATGGGATTAAACATACAGTGATACGGAGGAAGCCGTAAGACAGTATGCCCAGCCTGTTCAGCCAAATTATCACATACATATTGTTTTTTAATTGCATATGAATTTAGGACTTCCAAAAGATGCGTTTTATTGTAACTGATTTTAAAATAAATATCATTTTCTAACAAATATTTCTGGATTTCAGTTTTTGAACTTGTGGTAGCTTGCGTTATCCATGACAATAACACTGTTGTTTGGAATATTTTTTCATAGATAATTTTGAAACCAGTTTTCAAAAAGTTCTGCACTTGTGTCCTCATGATAATCCAAGCTTGAATCCTTAATATTCTTTGCAGACAACAGCAAGCAGTTTGGGACAAATCCGTCTTCTGAACCAGCGTGTATTATGGTAATGCGTTTTCCTTTATTTGAAGGTGCTTTCGTCTGACAGTTTTGACTGGAATTAACCCATCCTGTGTCGTGTGTATCAAACCATGTTTCATCAAGGTAAATTATGGATCTGTTTTCCAACCTATATCTTTTAATTTCTTGAAGGTAATTAAATCTCCAAGTGCGTAATCTGTGCGATTCCATTACTACTTGTCTTTTGTCTATTTTGTGGTATTTAAATCCCATTTTACAAACAACTCTATGGAGGGTGGCACGGCCAATATTTATATTGGTTTCGTCTTCGTCTAGCTTTTTTATCAGTTTATCCAACGTAGGAATAACTTCGCTTTCATAAAGACAATATATTTTCCTTCGTTTATTAGGTCCTGTTCACTATTATACGGTGAGATTGAAAATCACTACGTTTTTTTCTTTTGTTCAATTCTTTACTAATAATAATATCCCTTATCGATGATATTGGAGTTTTTGTAAGTAGACAGGTTTCTTTTAAAGCTTCTTGTTTAATTAGACCTCTACTGATTAAAGTTTCATACACATTTTTCACAACCTGTTTTGCATCTAATGACAAATGATTTCGACGCGACATAGTTATATTCTCGTAAAACAATTTTTTTGAAACGCACAGTACAAAAGGTTATTTAACACTGCCACTAAAATATTAGCTAAAATATTTATATGCCTAATGGTTAATACTCAACCCCTGCCCTTATGAACAAATGGGTTTACCCAATAACAATAGGTAATAAAATCGTTAAAGGTTTATTGGGGTATGGTCCGTCAAAAGCCATAACGATATACTTTGAGACAGACTATACAAATAATAATCATGCTTGTCATTTGCTTAAAATTATTTATATATTTCTACTGTACGTATTAAAGTTATTCTTGTAGGTACGAGAACGCTAAAACTAAGTTTTTAACAACCTGCTGGTACCTAAATCAGGCGGTCGAAGCGGCCCAGCGCCGAACAATTTATCACGGAGATTAACATCGACAGGTTCGAAAAAGGATGCTATTTCGACATTTACAATGTGACAGAATGTTATGCATATTTAAATAGACAACTTTTTTATTAATTGTTTAACGAGACATCGTTAAGAAATTCTTAAACACCAAGATGGTAAAAAGAAAGTGATTAACAAAAACTGGCTGATAAAATTTAATTAAAATTTATATGAAAAGCAGTTTTTTTTTGTTAGCCACGCAAATAGTCCCTTGTCTTAGTAAATTGGGCTTTTTAGGGATTTTTAGCTTAAAGGGAAGACAAAACCTTCATGAGATCCCACTTATAACTGTCCGTCTCTCTTCACAGACGATTTTCCAAAAAGAATTTTTTCTTGCTTTTTTTTGTCGTTATACAGGGTGACTCATATATAACTGACTGGTTGGACTCTTGAATATTTGTAAAATGAAAAGTAATATCAGACCAATGTTCGCCCCTGGAAGCCGCACAAACCTGAGCCCTCTTGATTACATTTTAAATCACTTTTTGGTAGGTATCTAGAGAAATATTTTAAATCGCTTCAGTAATATTGTTCTCCACCTGCTGTACAGTATTTGGTTTGTTGGCATAAGCCCTATTTTTTACATCCCCACAAAAAAAAAGTCAGGAGCCGTTAAATCCGGTGACCTTGAGGGTCAGATGACATCACCAAATCGAGATATTAAACGTCCCGGAAATATGGTTCGCAAAAGATTTATTATTTCCCTAGGTGTGTAACAAGTTGCTCCATCCTGCTGGAACCACATGTTTTGCAGGTCAAATTGTGGTTAGGGATTTAAGGAGCCAGAAAATTTTAAACCATATGAAGGTAGGGTTCGCCAGTGACAGTAACAGAATTACCCGCAGCATCTTCAAAGAAGTAAGGTCCGTTGATACCTCCACACCAAACACCGCACTAAACTGTGACTCGACGGGGAAGTAAACCCCAAGGTAACGTTCAAGCTGACATGGGAATGAAAAAAAGAACTGGAAGTCCTGGGAGAACGCAACATGGTAACTCTCTTGTGGGAACCAGGACATTCGGGAATAGAAGACAACGAAAAAGCGGATGAGCTAGCGAGACAGGGATTATCCGCACTATACTTTGAACCAGAACCTGTCCTTGGAGTGACCAAAACCACAGCACGAGGGCAAACCAGGAAATGGATCCGAAACAAACACGAGGAATACTGGGGAAACCTCAGTAAAATTAGACAAGGAAAAAGCTTTATAAGAAACCCATACAAAAGAACGAAGGAAGAACTACTCAGACAAAGTAGGAAAAGACGTCGCATAACAGTAGGGTTGCTAACAGGGCACCATAACCTAAGAGAACACCTACACAAGAGGCTCTTACAATGGGGACCCAAGTTGCAGAATGTGCGACGAGGGGAAAGAACCAGCCTACCATATCCTGTGCGAATGTGAAGCGTTGAATCACAAAAGACCGGCAATACTTGGGCAATCGAAATGAGCCCAATATCAACCAACCAGTCTCGGGGTTATATAGACTCGTAGAAGGAACGAGGCTAATGGGAGGATTGGTATAAAAGATAATGGGAGATTAGGCACAAAAAGCCCAAGAGGCTGCTCTTCCTCCGGTAGTGAATCAAGACGGCTCCCAGGGAAGAAAAAGAAGAAGACTCGACGGGGATGAAGTGGTCGTTGATGGATGATGGGGGTTTTCTAATGCCCCGATACGACAATTCTACTTATTAACAAATTCGTTCAGTTAATTTATCGTATCATAAGTGGGCTTCATCGCTCATTATCACTTTTCGGTAAAAATCGTTATTTAGGGTATTAAGCTGCAATATTGCATGACTGTATTGTCGGCGCCTTTCATGGTCTCTAGGCTGCAGTTCTTGGGTTAACTGAATTTTGTATGGCCTTAAATGCAAGTCTTTTTTTTAAATAGTGCCTATTGACGTGCGACGAATTTCTAGATCTTGAGAACCATGTCTGGTAGAGAACTCAGGGCGCTTCACTACACTTTTACGAACTCTCTCAATAGTTTCCGGAGTACGAAAAGTTCGAATACGGCCCGACCTTGGCAAGCCTTTAACTTCACCTGTTTATTCAAATTTTTGCACTAACTGACGAATAGCGTTGATACTGGGCACATTATTGCGACCGAAATCTTGTTGTAGATTCCGAATAGTTGCAATTATCGACTCATTATTTAAATAAAATGATTGATTCGACACATGTGCTTTAAATAACTACAACGACGCCAGCTTGAGAAATGCGTGTACTCAAAATGCGCAATTTTAAATCAGTCAGTTATATATTGGCCACCCTGTATATTGACTCGGCTTATTACCGTAATCTTAAGTCACCAAAATTAATTTTAAAACTGTTCAATTTAATTTTTTAGTAGGAAACGATCAAATAAATAAAACGGTGATTTTCATGTAAGAACTAAACAAATATTTGCTTACTCATGTAACATGTAAAACGTCTAGCTGTAAAGCAAGTAATAATTGCTTTCTTGTACAGTAAATATGTTTTACAGACAAAACATACACATATTTCTGATAAACATAACGAGTTGTTTTTGAAGATGCCAAAATTGCTATTTGTTTGTTTTAAATTACTAATATAATAACGAGCATGGCTGTACGATGTTTATTCCTCAACCACGACGAAGGCCACAAAACTAAGCCGTTTGCAGAAACGTGGCTTGCCTTTTACAACAAGTGCTCTAAAATGCACACAAATTAAAACTATGAATAATATCCTGTGTGTGGCGAAGCTGTTTATTAAATGGTTTTGGAAGAAATACACACCTCAAACCTGCCTAATCAGAACAGCAAGGCAGTAAAGAAAGGAATCTTAGAAATGACAATTAATATAGATTCTGTCAGGAGTGACTTCAAAACATTATCTAAAAACCACAATTAGTCTGCATTAGGAAAGGATTAATAAGCTTAATCATTTAACTAAGCCAATCTAAAGAGCACAATTGATAGAAAATTAATTGGAGAAAATCTATGTTTTTTCACCAGATCAACCAATATAATGTTGTCATTGACCCATTTCTGGATTAACTAATCAAAAACTTATTTAAGTTTCGAACCCTTGCTGTCATTTTATCTTGGTCTCCGTAGGTTAGAATGAATGGTTCAACATGGCCAATAGAAGAAGACTACATTTTGTCGGTCAGCCTCTCTATTTTGGGACAAAGCTGCAGTTCAGAAGTAGGACTTATGCACTGGTATATTGTCTAACCCAAAACACAACACGTCTACTTTTAAAAACTGCTTCTCATATTAAGCAGCAGTTTTAATAGTTTTACTGACGATCTGCAATCCTGCAGAATTTTAAAAAGGGCTACATAGATGTGCTTCCTAACAAGTTGCATTCGTGTAAGTCTTCCAAGTCGTCCAGATCAGTATCCGACCACTTTAAGATTCCTAAAGAGTACATTAACATTGGTATTCCGCATCAAGTAACTGATTTTGGGAAATTCCTCTAAATGTCTATAGGTTTCCTCCAATATATTACATATATTATATACATATATATATATATATATATATATATATATATATATATATATATATATATATATATATATATATATATATATATATATATATATATATATATATATATATATATATTATATATTATATATATAAAATATTATTATATATATATATATATTATATATAAGAGGTTAGAAAGATAGGTAAAAATTTATAAAATAAAAGCTCCCTTTTAGTTTTATTTAGCTCCCTCTAAAGGAATAAACTGGCTACGTCCCTGATTATTAATATTATTATTATTTACAAAGATCTGACATGACGTATCCTATTGCTCCGACCCCATAGGGCGCCATGTAGAAGGACAACCGTATCGAAGACCACTCCTCGCGTCCGCTCGGTTAGTGATCTTCGGCCAAATTCATTTGCCTCAGTAAACACAGGGACCCAAGACAAACAAATTTCTGCATTTTCATCACCAGTGTTGTTCGGGTGAATGTGGACATGCGAAAATACACTTGAGCTCCACCAACACATTTTCTTTCATGCCTCCCAAAACGCCAACAATCAGGACAACCAATCGCAAGATATACTCCGATAGATCCTGATATTTGGCTCGTTTCTCCTGTTCCTTTATATCAATGTTAGTTTCCGCTGGGGCGGAGAACTTAATTACATATATAGAGTTATTCCTTTTATCAAGGAGAACGATATCAGGTTTATTGGCGCGAATTTAATGCGTAGTTGGGAATGCATAATTCCAATATATGTGACAGTTGTCATTTTCCACTACTGCCTCGATTTCGCCGGGAGCAAATGGTAGAATTGCTGTTTCATCGATGCTGTAATAATGTCTGAGGTGATAATAAAGTACCCGAAGCGCATCGTTATGTCGGTGGATGTAACCACTAACAGCATGCACTGGACAAGCTGACAATAAGTGCATAAGAGTTTCGGGTTGCTGTCAACAGGCTCGACAAGCAGTATCAGGAATGTTAGAAAACTGACTTCGGTTTACCAATGTGTTTATCACCCCATTCTGGCCTGCTAATAGGAAACCCTCGGTCTTAGACTTGAGCTCAGCAGATTTTAAAAACCCAAACGTGAGGTTTCGAGATAGATTAAGTCTTTCTATGTTTCGGTAAAATACTCCGTGTTGCGGCTTATTAATGTAATCTTCTAAGAGCATCTAATGTTCTGTTCTTTTAACTACAGTTCTTACGGCTTTAGACTCAAGTCTTATTATAAGTGGTCGTCGCTTGGATCTATTGCAAACCTGAGACCGAATCGCTCCGCTGCCTTGAATAGAAATGCTCCTACATTAGCTATTTCGTGTGCTTTTACTAGTTGCATCAGTGAATCAGTACTATTGGCGACTTGACAAGCAAGACTCAAAACCAGCCGATCGTGCATGCACTCCAAGCTTAAAAGTCACGACCTCCCTGGTTGCGTGGGAGGTAAATACGGGATGTTAATGAGCGCGGATGGATGTTACGGTGAAGATGCATCATTTTTCGTGATGTCCAGCTCGCGCAGTTCCTCTCGCATCCACTTAACCACTCCAGAAGAATAAAGCAATACAATAACTGCTAGCATATTAGTAGCAAGGACCTTATTTATTCCAGATAATTCGGATTCCCAAATTCTCCGTAAACGTTGCCTGTAATTGCTTCTAAGCTGGCATCCAAGCTTATTATTATTATTATCATTATTGCTTTTATTAATATTACAGAAGCTTCAAATAAGGTTTTTGGCAAAATTATTAACTGCTCCTTAAGCACCTTTAATGATACGCAGCTTTAAAATCAGCTCGTTCTAAATATTTCGCGGCAGTAACAAGACATTTTACGATATCTCTCTATTAAATCTAAATAAACCTTTAAATACAACTAAACTTTCATCTTATATTATTATCTGTATTATATTTACAAACCACCGATATAAGGGCCGTTACAGACGAGTCATCCACGAAAACTAGTTCCGAAAAAAAACCTTTTAGACCCGAAGTTAACAAGAAGCATTACTTGCACGTTTCGTTGCCATTGTACTTCTTGTCGAGTTGTTTTGGAATGTTACTGAGAAATTGGATTTAGATTACTTGTTGGTCGTGTTATTATGTTTATTATGTAGATGTGAGGCTAAATGAGATAATATAGCGGATAAGGAGACATGACATGGGCGGCATTCGTGAGAAAGCCGAGTTTTAAGAAGGATAAAAATCGTTTTCGACTTGTTTGCATATCGAGACCGTTTTATGAAGCGGATTAAGTCAAGTATTATTAAAGTACATATCATAAACATTAAACAGTTAACTCGGTTTTTAGAATCCCATTTATTTGTTTTTCATAAAATTAAATAAATTACTTGGCCAAATTTCGACAACAAGGATTTTTTAATTTTGACTAATTAATATACCGGGTGGTGCGTCGTCGAGCGGAACTTAGGAAATCCCATGTAAATTTTAAGATGATTAATTATTGGCTCCACTGTACATTTAACAGAAAAAAAGTAAGATACCTTTTTGAAGAGACCAATCTGACAAACCCTCGTGCCAAGTTTAATTAATATACCGGGTGGTGCGTCGTCGAGCGGAACATAGGAAATCCCATGTAAATTTTAAGAGGATTAATTATTGGCTCCACTGTACATTTAACAGAAAAAAAGTAAGATACCTTTTTGAAGAGACCAATCTGACAAACCCTCGTGCCAAGTTTCAAAAAATTTTAATAAGCGAATGTTGAATTATTCAATTAAATGTAATTGCTAAATCACCAAATTTTCGGTTCAGGTAGAACCAAACAGACACCAGCCACCAGCAAACAATTTGTTATAAGGCTTTGTCAAATCTGACGTACAGCCGAATACAAGAAATGTTTTTTTTTGTTTTTTTCGTTTCATCAATCTCACAACCATTTTAAAGTAAAAGACACGTTAATATTTTTTATCAAACCTTTTATTTAATGTAACAATTAAGTTTAACCGTTGATTGAGAATCAACGGTTTAACTAAACCAACAGCAGTATCTGAAATATTTTCAATTTATTTTCCCATCAAGCCTATCTGGTCCATTTCAACCATTAAACGTATTGTCAGTAAATTCGAGTCCAAAGCCATCACAATAAATAATTATAAATATTTAACTCAGAAGACCGAAAATAGATCCGAAAAAAGAGAGAACTGAACTCTTAATATTTTACTAGGTGTAAAAAAATAGTAAGAGAATTACATAAAAAACATTAATTAATCAAATGTTCAAACAACCCCCCATTAACAGCTAAACAATATCCCAACCGATCATAAAATTAATTTTTAACGTTTTATTTTATTTATTCGTATGGCATACATGCAATATAACAAAAAGAGAAAAAATGTCCCAATACTAATATCTATCTAAATACTAATATCTATGTTACTAATCCATTCCAGTGCTGACTCTGATATGTCTGATGGTCTGGTTTGGAGCACCGCAATCGCATTTCGGTGACTGAGCTATGCCCCATTTGTAAAGTGAGTCGGAGCATCGTCCATGTCCAGTGCGTATTCTGTTTAACCGGACTCATTGTTTTCTATTCAGCTCAGCACCTGTGGTGTCACAATCATAGCCCTCAAACCATAGTCGTTCTTGAGGATTCTCAATGCGTTGACAGTTCTGTTCCCATAAACTTCTTATTGTGGTGTTATTCGAATCCAGCTGTTCGGCATTGGATTTCTAGAGCGTAGTCTGTTCCGGCGAAGGCGAGGTATATCTTCATGAATGGGCAGCTCCGGGTTTCCTTGAATGTTACGGAACTCCCTGAGTAGTGCCTCTGTTCTGCAGATTTGGGGCGGGAGGATGTTACTTAGCAGGGGAAGCCAATATAAGGGTGTGGGTCTGATCGTTCCTGTAATCAGGCGCATAGTGTGGTTTAGTTGGGTCAATCAGATTGACATGACAGCTGTTCATCCACACTGGAGCACAGTACTCAGCAGCAGAGAAAACCAATGCCAGGGACGAAGTACGCAATGTATCCGCCCTCGCTCCCCAGGTCGTCCCACAAAGCTTCTGCATTATATTATTGCGTGTTTTTATTTTGGCGGTAGTATTTTCCAGATGTTTTCTATATGACAGGGTACGGTCAAGGGTAACCCCTAAGTATTTAGGGTATCTGTTATGGCGGAGAATGTCGCCATTAAACTCTACTTGGAGCTCCACATTTGCTTATTTCTAACGTTGTTAAGTCGATATTGCGAAATTTTATTACATTCTAGATTAGATTAGATTAGATAATTTGAGCGGAGATAGCAAAAATGACCTCTACCACTGCAACCTTACCAGATTTATTGTGGTTTCTCCTATCATTCTTTAGAGTACCTTGTCCAGGCCCGTCTTTTTAACTGGACTCCAGAGTCTTGACACTGGCCACTCCATATATCTCGCGGGTTTTGGCTTTTCCTCACCAAGCCTAGTAAACCTAAGCCTACATAGTGCTTCACAGTGGCACCACACATGTACGGCTGTTTCTTCAGCCTCCTGGCAGAACCTACACAGGCTATCCTCCACCAGGCCTATTCTTTCCAGGTGCTTGTTGAGTTTGCAATGTCCTGTTAGTTGACGTACCGTTATCCTTACGACCTTACGACTGTGGCTCAGTAGGTCCGAGGTAAACTTGGCCGAGCAGGTCTTAATGAACTGCTTTGCCTGTCGTTGTCCTGGTGTTTGTACCGACCAGCTTTGAAACTCTCTGTCTACCCAGCTCTTATTATTATTACATTCTAACGAAATAGCGTTTTGTAGCTGGTTTAGATTGTCAAATTTTACACTTTTATAAATGACTCTTTTTAAGTGACCCCACAGAAAGAAGTCATTCGGTGAAAGGTGACCTGGCTGGCCAAAATATGCGGTACCGTGGACCAATAATATTGCCGTTAAAAGCATTTTCCAGGTACTCTCTAACCATACGGGCATTATGGGCAACCATCCATTTGGTACCAGATCCAATTTGATTTTGAAATAAGTCCAAAGAGGTTTCTGCTGTCAGGTTTTAGTCCATAAAAGGGGGTCCGATAATTCCCACGAATCCATTTGTTTTTTGGGGATATTGTGTCCGAGTATAAACAAAGCGATGTTCATTTTCTCGGCTCCAATACCGGCAATTCTGAACATGTGGTTCATTGTTGAGGGTAAATTTATAAACATTTATCGGTAAAAAAAAAATTCTTAAAAAATTCCTATTGTTATTATTTGCTCTTTCCATTATTTTAAAACAAAATGCCATTCTTCGCTCTTTATCACCTTCCTGCAGCTCTTCATGTTTTTCGAATTTTTACGAATTATATTTGTGTTTTTTAAAGTGCGCAATACTATCATAATTTTGTTTTCCTCCACACTCAGCAGAATATTAAAATCTCTGTTCTCTCTTCCTTTGGCTTTATTTTCGATATCCTGAGTTGAACATTTACAATTATTTATTACGGTACCTTTGGACTCGAACTCACTGACAATACGTTTAATAGTTGAAATGGACTGAATTAGCTTGGTGGGGAAATAAACTAAAAACATTTTAGATGCTGCTCTAAAACTGTTTCCCGCATAATGCCACTTAATTATGGATACTTTTTCGTCCATTAAATAATTTATGTTTTTTTCCAATACCCACTGTCACTGTTTTATTGACACTTTTCCTCATGTCAGGGACAATATTCAATTTACTAGTGCCTGTTTGGTTTTACTTGAACCGAAAATTTGGCAATTTTGCAATTACATTTAATTGAATAATTCAAGATTCGCTTATTAAAATTGTTTAAAACTTGGCACGAGGGCTTGTCAGATTGGTCTCTTCAAAAAGTTACCTTACATTTTTTCTGTAAAATGTATAGGGGAGCCAATAACCCCCTTAAAATTTACATGGGATTTCTTATGTTCCGCTCGGTGACGCACCACCCGGTATTATATTATATGACTTGTAATTAGATTGCAAGACATCTAAAGCCTGTTTTTTACATACCAAGTTATTGAACAAAAACTTGCTCAATTACTTGGTCAAATAGTTGATCAAGAAATCCAAAATATTTAATTGTTTTTCCACTCTTCATGTTATTGACCAATTTATTTTCGATTTTGAAGTTCTGTTAACGCATAGTCTTTGAGGGTTATACACTATTTTTGGTTACCAAAAGGCAAAAAGTTACCAAAAATTTACTGAAAAATAGAACAGGTTCTAATTTCTTTAAGTACTTGAGCAAGTTACTTGATCAATAAATTGAAAAAACAGTTGACCATTTTACACATGTCAAGTGACTTAAAAAAGTACTTGTTTAAATAATTGATCAATAACTTGTCATGTGTAAAACTCGCTTAATATGTATTTTACGAAAAAGTATAGACCAGAAAGTGCATACAAAATTTTTTTTATTGTATCATTAAAAACCATTTATAGTGTGGCAACGTCACAAATTAAAATTTAAATCTTAAAATTTTAAATCGATGCAACGCTTACCCAAAAATCTAAAGGATTAGCCCCTAACAAGTAATGAGAACGAGACAAAAAAAAATTACCCAAATAATTTTTATTTTTTAATATATTGTTCCACGGGTTTAATACTTTAATTCTAATTTTATTTTGTTGCTGGTGAAATTTTTAGATGATCAAAGTTGGATCGATTTGTTTGGTATTTTTTCGGCCCTCGGACGTCTTTGAGGGTTGAAAAGGGGTGGTTCCAGGGGTAGTACCGGTTCAATCAGTTTTCTCCAGCTTTTTATGACTTCAAGACGAACTACAAACATTTCACACTGGTATGAAAGTTGGATCGATTCATTTTGATTTTTTTTCGGACCTCGGACGTACATAAGGGTTAAAAAGGGGTGATTCCAAAGGTGGTACCGCGCCAATTTTTTTTCAGCTCTTTTATAGCTCTGGGATACTCGTCCAAAAATTTCAGACCAGTATGAGGGTTAGATCGATTCATTTTGATTTTTTTTCGGCCCTCGGACGTACTTAAGGGTTGAAAAGGGGTGGTTCCAAGGGTAGTACCGCGCCAATTATTTTTTTCCAGCTCTTTTATAGCTTTGGGACGATCGTCCAAAAATTTCAAACCGGTATGAGAGTTGGATCGATTCATTTTAAATTTTTTCCGGCGATCTGGCGTATTTGAAGGTTCAAAAGGGGTGGTTTTGTTGTTTCCCGGATGTTTATCAATTTTTTACAGTTTTTAAGTGCTTCATGATTAATTTACTACGGTATCAGGCCGGTTTTTAATTTTTTTTTATTTTTCGTTGCAAAAAAAACGTTTTCAACTTCAGATACATTATTTCTTAAGTTTGTTTCGTAATTTTGGTTTACTTTCAAAAATCAATATTCTAAACCAAATATCATTATTTAAAAACACAAAGCTATTTAATTACTTAGAGAAAAAAGTACTAAAACATATATTGTTTACCGAAGCTTAACGGATTTTTCACGCTTCAACAACGGCTGCCATATATTCGGAATGTAGATATTAGGCTTGTTAAATAGATTTTGACTGCTTAGAATCATAGTTTCTTTAAATTCTCTTTTCTTTCAGTGGATTTCTTTATGAATTATTTTTTGTTTCGACCATTGTATGCGGTGTTGTTTTGACCATGCATGTTCAAAGTTTCCCCTCGTTCCGTATGTTTTGGTGTTCTTTAACTCTAATTTCTTCACCAAATTTACAGGAAATATGATAGAGTTATTATTCGAAACATTGTTGTCCGGTCTCGTCTTAGTATGAGAATACTTTTTCTTAGAGTGGTTTGAGATTTAAATGTCATTTTAATATTATACTTGTCCGCGATTTGTATTAAATGTGTGAAATTTTTGTGTAGTTCACGCGGGTGAAAAGGTATTAGTAAATAAAAAAGTATTTTTAACATTGCGTTATCAGTTATCAACCTCATAAATACCACAATAATGGTAGATGATGGAAAAAATTTAAACGTATGTTAGTTTTACTAGCCCATCTTGTAGAAACTACTTATTACAACCACTTAATGTAAAATTTTAATATGATCAAGACTGTCAACAAACAACCCAAACGTGAAGATAAACGACACAAATTCTTTTGTGACAAGTAGCAAGCAAACAATGAAAAATGATGATAAATTCCTGAAAAAAAGACTCGAGAAGCACTAAGCATGCAGAGACGTGGAACCTGTGTCAAAACAAATATTGAACATACTCTTCAGCGCTAATGTAATATTGTCCGACATATAACACACATGTTAGTTACATTAATAAGGTAGATGGGTGTGCCAGAAGACCTTTTAAAAATACGTATATATTTTAAGATCTTTCTGGCTACATATCCGTGTTCAAAATTAATTCGGCACTATTGCTAACTTGGTCAAATTAACAATGTGTGTGTACATTTTTACGCTGATTACGACAACGATAATAAAAAAACAAATGGACATCAGATTTACGTGTTATTGACAAAAATATACTTTTTTTTTAAATGCAACACCCTGTATTTGTTAGTTATGGTTAGTTGTAGAGAATGTAATTTTCTATATAATTAGTTATTTACATTTTTTTCTTAAATGAGAAATAGCAGGGGTATTTCAATTTAAACGTATTTTTCCGTAACTGGACGCAGGCAGCCAAGGTATCCTTAAAATCGCATTCTTTGTACAAATTATCGTAGTACGGTATGACAGAAACCAAATTTAAATAATAAAGTCCGCCATAATGGGATATTATTTGTCAAATCTTCTAATTACTTGGGCAAATAATAAACATCGTAGTTTCAGTTTTTTTTAATAACAACACATAACTAAGTAACATTAATAAAATACATTATGCTAATAATGGCTATATTGATATCATCCAAAAAATCCTCCGACACATTTTTTAATAAATGCAGATATCGTTCGCCTGTTAAAGATCTTTTATAAAACACAGGTCTAACAATCTTTAATCACCTGGCAACAAAGTTTCACCTCCAGTCTCTTGTGGAATTTCATCGATAAACTTTAAAATATGCCAAAACATTAATTTCTGTTTGTTAATTAATTAAAAGGCTTTTCTTATTTCTACTCTTAAGAAAAAAACTTTTGTTTGATTGAAACTTTCGATAAAGGACTAAAAAATATCTTCTGTTTGCATATTTCTTACTGGAAATAGTTCCACTCTAAAGCCTGATGCCATTTTTTTTAGCAAATTATGTAGCATTCTATCATATCAAAATTATTTAAACAACAACAGTAGCATAAAAAATGAACTGTTGCCTTATGACTTACTAGTTGTCACTTAAGCATCATAGCGGATAGACATGATATATTTTGTTTTTCTTTTATTTCTGTCATAGCATACTACAATAATTTGTACAAAGAATGCGATTTTAAGAATTCCATGGCTGCCTACGTCCAGTTATGGAAAAATACATTTAAATTAAAATAACTCCGCTATTTCTCATTTTAGGAAAAAAATGTAAATAACTAATTGTATAGAAAATTACATTGTTTATCCAATGGAAGCAACAAATACTGGGTGTTGCATTAAAAAAAAAACATATTTTTGTGAATAACTCGTAAATCTGATGTTCATTTGTTTTTTTATTATTGTCATTGTAATCAGCGTAAAAATGTACACAACTTTGCTAATTTAACCTAACTTGTATCTTTTATATATTATATCCCAAAATACAAAATAAATCGATCCAACCATCAAAGACGTCCGAGGGCCAAAAAAATACAAAATAAATCGATCCAACTCTCATACCGGTCTGAAATGTTTAAATGTTCGTCTTGGAGTCATAAAAAATTTGGAGAAAAATGAGTGGACTGGTACTATCCTTGGAACCACCCCTTTTCAACCCTCAAAGACGTCTGAGGGCCGAAAAAAATACAACATAAATCGATATAAACCTCATACCGGTCTGAAATTTCTGGAAGATCGTAACAAAGTAATAAAAGAGCTGAAAAAAAATAATTCGCGCGGTACTACCCTTGGAACCACCCTTTTTCAACCTTAAAGTACGTACGATGACCGAAAAAAAATCAAAATGAATCGATCCAATTCTCATAGCGGTCTGAAATTTTTGTATGTTCGTCTTGGAGTCATAAAAAAGCTGGAGAAAAATGATTGGACCGGTACTACCCTTGGAACCACCCCCTTTTCAACCCTCCAAGACGTCCGAGGGCCGAAAAAAATACAAAATAAATCGATTCAACTCTCATACCAGTTTAAAATTTTTGAACGATCGTCCCAAAGTCATAAAAAAGCTGGAAAAAAATGATTGGCGCGGTACTAGCCTTGGAACCACCCCTTTTTAACCCTTAAGTACGTCCGAGGGCCGAAAAAAAATCAAAATGAATCGATCCAACTTTCATACCGGTCTAAAATTTTTGGAAGATCGTCCCAAAGTTATAAAAGAGATGGAAAAAAATAATTGGCGCGGTACTACCCTTGGAACCACCCTTTTTCAACCTTTAAGTACGTCCGAAAAAAAATCAAAATGAATCTATCCAATTCTCATAGCGGTCTGAAATGTTTGTATGTTCGTTTTGGAGTCATAAAAAAGTTGGAGAAAAATGATTGGACCGGTACTACCCTAGGAACCACCCCCTTTTCAACACTCCAAGACGTCCGAGGGCCGAAAAAAATACAAAATAAATCGATCCATCTGTCATACCCCATTAATATTTGCTCATATCTAAAAAAAAATCTTTTGCAGGATACACAAGTACACCATAATTTTATAAGTAATCTTGTAAACCATAGTAATTTAAAACTGCGTATTTACTCTCGCAAATACCGGACTGACAGTTAGTACGTAAACATCGAACATCCAATAATTAACTTTAAAATTACGGAGGACGTACCCGAGCATAATTTTCTTGTTCGCGGTTCTAAAGGCATAAACACTAATAAACGGCCTCCGCAAGTCGCTATAGGCGTTGCGAGTCTTGTTTGCAATTTACGATAAAATGCTTGATAGGTGGCAACAAGGTGTGACCTGACCTGTACAGCGTTGCCGATGAACTTTTATTTAACCCTTTTTGCACTTAATTTAAATAATAAACACAAATGTATTCATCTACAGTCTTTATCAGCATGTTGTTGTCCTAGAGACATGATAATGTTCTTCAATGGTTATTTTTGTACCAAGTGCGTAAAATAGCACTTTTACGCTGCTGGAAGTTGTTGCCCGTGCAGCTGTCGCACTTACTTTTAAAAAGTAATTCAATAACAATTACCAATTACTCTTCTAAGGAGTAGTAAATTACGATTACCAATTACTAGCATGTTTGTTTAAAGTAATTCAATTATCAAATAAAACTAAAAGTAATTGAATATTCAAGCAATTACTCTATTTAAATTACTACATACATATATTAAACACGATACACTAAACAAATAAAATATTTATACTAATATGCATCATACGCGCACGTCACACTATTCAAACTCTTTCTCGGCAAGTTCAACATTAATTGACTCTAAAATAAAAATTTCTTTTTATTCTACCCCAAACATCAACAGATTTTCCATACAAAAAAGTAAACGGTGTCGGTAAGCATCAATTAAAAATACTAAATCGGCGCGGAGGCGGCGTTAGCCGGATTCAAAGCGGCCCGCTGTGTTTCAAGATGCTCTTTTTGGCTGGCCCAAATTCCGGCGGTTTTTCCATAACAAAGGGTAATTAAATTTTTAGTATTAATTCAAGTACTTTATAAGCAATCGAATTACTTTCTAAGTAATTGAATGACTTGGGACTTGTAAAAATCAATTACCAATCATGATTATAATCAATGAGCTGTTAGCTTAACTGGAGAAAGCATCGATTTGGCATAAGCGTGGCATCATAAACGCACATTCTAAGGTTCTGCCTAGCGATGAATGAACCTCTGTACTCAAACAATAAAATCCACCAAAGGCCGGGAATATGGTTACTACAGATACTATTTTGTCGTAAAGCGTGGCTGCCAAGTATCCTTCTGTTTCATTTACTTGATAGTATATTATGATTAAATTTTACTTAAATTATTCCTAAAATTACATCAAAATAAGCTCTACTATTATATTTTAAACTGTGAATAATATTTGTTATATTTATTACTATAAAGTATAACACAGAAAAGTAAAGACATTAAAATACTATTTTCTTTTTGGACAGCTACTAATAAAGGCGCGACAACGTGACAACAGCGGATTTTTCGTAGAAGCGTACTTCCGCCACCTTTAGCTTTGCTTATGGATTCTAAAGAAGTAAAGGATCACCCTCTTTTATGACTGTTTTGCTCAAAAAGTGACCCTCACTAGGAGGAGCTGATGTAACTTAGAGAACCAATGAGAACCAATGACCTTGACCGCAATATATAAAGTAAAGTTTAGAAACGGCCCTCTGGAACACAACGCCATCTGCAACTGGAGGGCCATTTTTGTAACACAGAGTGGGTGATTCTTTATATCTCTAGAATTAATGGCTTCGCTCGACAGATGACACATTCAATACGGCGTTTTAGTGTAAATGTTTTTTGTTGTTTGGGTAATTTTTGTGACGATTGTATAAATTTCAGTTTTGTGTAAGTACTTTTAATAAATTAAAATGGTAAGGCAGTGCCAAGTGTGTAAAGTGACGGATATGATTACCGGATTATCATTTCACAAGTAAGTACAAACTATGCTTGTACCATTCTATCGCCAATAATAAACAAAAACATGCTGGCCGTAGCTCTCGATTGCGTTTATAAATGAAATGCTTTCTCTATCTATGATGTTAGCTCATTGATTACAATATCCTATTAATTGATAATCCAAAAACAATTACAAAATATTAAGTGTTATATATTGTTGCAATCGCAAGAAAAAGTGCAGTTTTTTGAGATACTCAGATATAGGGTGTCCTAATTAAGAAAAAGCGAATTTTGATAATATTTCAAAAATTAAAATATCTATACTTTTTTAAAGTACGCCCCTGGATTCTACGTAAAAAGTTATAAAACCTTTGTATTTAAAGTCTTTCTACATCTTCATAAATAACCGAGTTATGGGAGATAATAAAAACCGGTAGATTTCGAGAATCACACTATATCTTCTAAAGCAATCTAGTTAGCGTAGATCTGATTGAGTCATTAGACTAAACACTAAAAAAGAAAAAGGGACATGTATCTTAGTTTTTTTGTATCACTTACCATTTAGCCTATACCCTATATTACCAACGAAAAAAAACCATCTTGTACTTTTAACGTAACATTAAAAGTGCAACTGCCAAGACCGTAACTTTTAAAAGCAGCTTATATTCAGGTCATTGCTACCCTCATTGTCCACCATAAATAAACCATGTTATTTTACGGTTCCCCATAAAAATGTTTCCGATATTTTATAAATATTTTATAAAAGTTATATGTTTACTAATTTTCTAAACTCTATCGTAAACTGTTCATAAATCAAAATAAAATGCCTTATGGAACCAACTGGCATATAAAAATCGGACGGCATTCTATATTTAAACTTGAATTTATAATTTAAGGCCCGGTTTTATTGTTGTAGCACCTAAGGTTCACATCTGTAATTTTATATTGGAGTTATAAAACTTGGTGTTTATAGAGACGTTTATTACTTGGTATTACAATAAAATATGTACATTTGGAAAATGCTAATAGAATTATTTAATTTTTAAAGTTTATTAATAACAATAACACTATTCTGCATTTGGAAACAGCTTGGGTAGTTACGTATCTTTTGCATGGGTGTAGCGAGATACGGCCAGAGGGGGGGGCAGCTGCCCCCCTTAGAAGAGCGATCGTTCGCTGGTAAACTGTAATTCTGACGAGCTTCAAAGCTTGCGACGTTTCTTATAAGACCTAAGAAACTAACAGGCTTAAAGGCATGCTTGTTAAATGCAACTATAAGAGATGTGATTTTTAATATAATTTTTGTTTACATCATTTCTTACTCTAAAAACTGTCACTTATAACGACAAAGGTACTGTAGTTTTTTTTTGTTATAAAAAAATGAATTATAAAACGTTTTGTGAAAACCCCAAAGAACTTAAAAAAATAGTAAAGAATTCTAAGTAAAATAGACATAGGAGCGGAGCGGGTGGGCGGCATGCGGGGTGAGAGGGGAGACAACTGATCAGCCAATGTTGTGCGCCTTCATCGGTCGCTGCTCGCATTTATTCAAGCTATTTCTGATTTTTATATATTTTTTTAATCACTACCACCACTACTCATGTGAAACCCATATGGTAAAAACAACGATCAAAACAAACAACATAATCTAAGATTTTTTTTTGTCTGCCCTCCCTTATATACAATTCTGGCTACGCCCTTGATCTTTTGTAATGTGCTAAATTCAAATATGATCTTGGTTTATACTTATCATCCCTAAATTTTTAGAAAAGAGAAAAAAAAAACAAAATGTGAAAAAACCAAATCATAAGCAATGTAGTAAATTTTCAAAAATTAAAAAAAAAATATTTATAAAATATACTTCATTTGGTATCCAAAAAGTAAGTAGTAATAATAATTTTTTTGGAAATATATATTTGGGAAATATTTCCAGATATACATCAGGAAATTGAAAATATATGGAAATATAAATATAAAAACGACAAAACTTAAAAAGTAAACATTTAATAAAATATTATCATCGGTAATACCATATTTAGAAAATTAGTTTCAACAAAGATAATTATTGTTCCTCTAGTATCGTCGCATGGTTACGGCCTGTGACAGAGCTAGCCGCGTCAGACGGAAAAAAATTCTAACGTCAGCGTATGAGGGACCTATTTTTTCAACCTATAGAGGTATAAAGAAATGTGTAGCTTTTGAAAATTGCAGCCTGGAAAGTGGTTAAAAGTTATTAACCCAACGAAGTCATTTAGAACGATTCTAAGGTAGGATCCATCCATTTAATACGTTCAAGCAGCTGGTAATTTGTTAAACATAAGGGGTAGTGTGGGACATCAGCCCCTTTTATAAATAATAGAACAATTAAAGACAGTCTGTGGATGCAGAGGCATCATACTAAGTTAAGTTAGAGATTTGACTAATAATTGTTAAAACTGTAAGAAATAAGTTGTAGCTTGGTGAACCCTATATTATTATGTTCTTTATTATTTAGTATAGTCTGTCTAAACATACTTACGCTTTTGACACATCCATAAAATTAACGATTTTTTACCTATTGTTATTGGGTAAACCCATTTGTTCATAAGGTAGGGGTGGGCCAGGGATTTCTTGAGTATTAACCATTAGGCATATAAATATTTTGGCTAATATTTTAGTGGCAGTGTTGAATAACCGTTTTTACTGTGCGTTTCGAAAAAGTTGTTTTACGAGAATATAACTATGTCGCGTCGAATTCATTTGTCATTAGATGCAAAACAGGTTGTGAAAAATGTGTATGAAACTTAATCAGTAGAGGTCTAATTAAACAAGAAGCTTTAAAAGAAACCTGTCTACTTACAAAAACTCCAATATCATCGATAAGGGATATTATTATTAGTGAAGAATTGAACAAAAGAAAAAACGTAGTGATTTTCAATCTCACCGTATAGACAATAGTGATCAGGACCTAATAAGAAGGAAAATATATTGTCTTTATGAAAGCGGAGTTATTCCTACCTTGGATAAACTGAAAAAGAAGCTAGACGAAGACGAAACCAATATAAATATTAGCCGTGCCACCTTCCATAGAGTTGTTTGTAAAATGGGATTTAAATACTGCAAAATAAACAAAAGACAAGTAGTAATGGAATCGCACATATTACGCACTTGGAGATTTAATTACCTTCAAGAAATTAAAAGATATAGGTTAGAAAACAGATCCATAATTTACCTTGATGAAACATGGTTCGATACACACGACACAGTATCCAAAGGATGGGTTGATTCCAGTCAAAACTGTCAAGACGAAAGCACCTTCAAATAAAGGAAAACGCCTTACCATAATACACGCTGGTTCAGAAGACGGATTTGTCCCAAACTGCTTGCTGTTGTCTGCAAAGAATATTAAGGATTCTAGCTTGGATTATCATGAGGATACAAGTGCAGAAATTTTTGAAAACTGGTTTCAAAAATTATCTTTTAAAAAATATTCCAAACAACAGTGTTATTGTCATGGATAACGCAAGCTACCACAGCCGTCTGCTACACAAAGCACCAGCTTCACCAAGTTCAAAGACTGAAATCCAGGAATATTTGTTAGAAAATGATATTTATTTTAGATTCAGTTACAAAAAAAACGCATCTTTCGGAAGTCCTAAATTCATATGCAATTAAAAAAATATATGTATGTGATAATTTGGCTAAACAGGCTGGGCATACTGTCTTACGGCTTCCTCCGTATCACTGTATGTTTAACCCCATAGAGCATTTGTGGAACCAAGTAAAATCAAAGATCAGAGCAGACAATGTTACACCTACTTTAAGTCCCAGTGTTATAAATTTGATAAAACATGTAATTACTAACATACCAGTTGAGAGCTGGAAAAATTCACTACAGCACATTATAAAAATTGAGGACTCTTACATTTCTATCCAAAACAACATAAATCCTATTGTAATTAATCTCAATGATGACTCTGATAGTGAAACAGAATTAGATTTAGATATTAAGATTAAAAATGTAATTATGTATAGATAATGCAGTTATAAATTTATTAAAACTTTGCATATATTTAATTTCTTAATGTAATTTTAAGATTTTACTTACCTAAATAAACAATAAATTATAAATCTTTATATTATTAAAGTCCGTCCCTAATGTTCTGTCCTTTAATACCTACCGATCCGCAGTTTTATTGCTGTCGGCAGGTATAATCCATAAATGAAGGCAAGAGCTAACACGGTATACTTTGAGACAGACTATACAGTTTTAAAAATAATAAAACCAGTTGTGCATCCTGGGAGTTTACTCTATCTTCCATAATAATATAAATTCGTCAAATGATGCAAAATTTTAACCGGAATATCTAATTATCTTTTTTGCTGTCACTGTTCAGTGAAGCTTAATTGAGTTTAAACCTTTATAAATTGGAACCAACCGCAAAACAGAACTCACAAGAAAGATAATCTTTTTTTGTGTTTTCGTTTCTCTTGTCTTGAACTCGAAGAACATCGTGTTCCATGTTAAAACGGTGTTAAACAAGATCCCATACTGCATTTTGCCGTGAAAATAAATATTTACAAAAAGAAAAAATACAAAACTTCGAGAGGGCCATGTGTTCGGCCGGTATTTTCACGGCATAAGTGATTTTTTAGCTACGGCACCTGTGGAAAAAGAACAGGAAATAATATTTGTACAGGTCGGAGAAGGATGGACGAACGAAAAGACTGACGTGCGAGAAGAGCTTGAGGTTGATGAATCATGATGAGATGCTGGTTATGAACAAGAAATGGTTTATGACGTAGGCCTACTATGCTGGTGTACCAACAGACCTTAAATACGTGATCTTATGCATAAGAAGTAAATATTTTACAGCCGAAGTATTTACCGTATCAGCCAAGCTGCATACAGAGCGCGACTCTTCCCCTCTACCTCATTTGTGAAGAACCACACCCCTTCATCCTCAATCAGATCGAATGGTCAAGAAATTTAACATATTTCTTGATATAACAACAAAGTTATAACCCAGAAGTCCGAACAGTGTTGCCAGCTCTCAAAAATTTATTTCCCTAAAGCCCCAATCAAAAACCCCTAAAATCCCCACCATTACTAGGAATTCCCCCTAAAAAATTGTTTTGGTAATTGTCTCGAAAGTTGCCTCCTCTCCGACTTTGACCAAATTTGGTATACGGGGGTTTTTTGGGGCGCTGATTACAAATCTGAAAAAAATATTTTTTCGGCAACGTTTCATTTTCGAGATAGTCATCATCAAAGTTGAAAATTAAACAAACCTTATTTACACTATTCCTTCTTCTTTTTGCACAGAATTCTTGATTTTTACACTAAATTGGCACACAATATTTCACAAATATCTTTTAAAAACTTTTTTTTTTATCTATTTTACACCTTTTTTCCGTTTAATTGCAAACCTTCACTTTCACATGCCGCAACCATGTATACACTAGGAATTTTATAAGCCAAGATGGCCGCTGCCTTTGAACTTGAAACTTCGCACCACTTTAGTGTAAAAATCAAGAATTGTGTACAAAAAGAACGGGGAATATATTAAGAATGAGGTTAGTTTGATTTTTAACTTTGATGATGAATATCTCGAAAACGAAACATTGCCGAAATTTTTTTTTTCAGATTCGTAATCAGCGCTCCAACAAACCCCGTACACCCAATTTGGTCAAAATCGGAGAGAAGGCAACTTTCGAGACAATAACCATTGTTTTGTTACTATGGGGTAAATTGAGTAGTAATTGGAAGTGTTTGAGCTATTTTTGCTTCCTTTCTTGGAATATCGAATATTGAAACATTCAGTGTCGAAGGTCGGAGGTTTTATCTCTACTTTTAAGTAGGTATATTGTTAAGTTTGTAAGTTTGGTGTTGTGTGTATTTAATTAAGTTTTTGTTTCACTACCTTGTACATAAATTTTGTAGAAATTGTAAAAAAAATAAACAAAAATATTTTTTTACAGTACGTTTTAGTTATACAGGGTGTCCCAAAAATGAATATAATTAGCTAGATTGGACTATCCCAGGGCCTATACTATTACACCTTTATTTTGCTTAATTTAACATTAAAAAAAAATATATATTTAAAGTTATAAAAATCCCTAAAAAAACCCTAAAAATATAGCACCCCTAAAAAAATCCCATCCCACTTTTTTCCCCCAAATTTGGGGAAAAAACCCCTAAGTTGGCAAACCTGAGTCCGAACGGCCTTGGCTTTTCAACGAAATTTCTGTACACGAAGTATGGGGCAAAACTTTTGTCACCAGAGGGCGCTACTTTTAAAGTGCTGCGCGGGAAGTATTATCTCTGTTTCTTGGACGTTAATAAATACAATTATTTATTATTTCATTTCAGCCCTTAATATTAATATAAAGTACTCGCCCAAAGCGATGAAGATTCTATTTAAAAAGCACGTAGACTTTGATCCTTTTTTTAAGTTTCTTTAACTCAGCAGCATTTTATGTTATCGTCTTGCCCAAAGACGGGATTTTTGAGAATTGATTGCTCTTCGTGTTCATTGCGTCAAAGTCGCAACTCACACCGGCGAGGTAGTACGGGTCACTAAATCTAATTTTTTCATAAAATTCTCGTTTTTCTGTCATTTTCTCATAAATGGCTACACAAAAAATATAAATGACAAAGTTGTTGGAAATATAATTTCCTACAAAAAAGGTCCTAATAATAGAATCGCTAAGACCAACAGTTCTGGAGATATTTGGCCTTCAATTAATTTTACTATACTAGTACTACAAATTATAATTTGTGAAAATTTCATAGTAAAATTAATTAAAGGCCAAATATTTCGAGAAGTCTTGGTCTTAGCGATTCGATTATTAGGACCTTTTTTGTAGGAAATTATATTTCCAACAACTTTGTCATTTATCTTTTTTGTGTAGCTCTTGTCATTTATGAGAAAATGACAGAAAAATCCAGAATTTTATCAAAAAATTAGGTTTAGTGACCCGTACCACCTCGCCGGTGTGAGTTGCAAATTTTCCGCAATGGACACTTTTGTAGAGCATTAAATTCTTAAAAAATCTCGTCTTTGGGCCAGACCATAACATCAAATGCTGCTGAGTTAAAGAAATTAAAAAAAACAGGATCAAAGTTTACGTGCTTTTTAAATGGAAAATCTTCACACGCTTTGGTCGAGTACCTAATATTAATATTAAGGGCTGAAACTTTCAGGGAATTTTTTTGGGGGTATTTCTAACAAAATTTCACGATGGAACCAAAAAAAATATATATTTGCAAAAAAATCACCCTAATATGATATATGATGGAAATGAATGGAAAGTCTATAATATATAATTGTGCATTTTTTTAGGTAATACTAGATACTATCAAATATATTTGAAAATAATCAAAATTATACAACTAAGTAAACAATCATTATCAAAGTCAATTATTTATCAATAAATAACTTACAATTATATTTGTCAGTAGTTGCAATCACAAAATTAGCGTGAAAAAATATATCCTTTGTGTTTGTGTATATAAAAATGAACCCAGATAGTAGTACTTTTTTGTCACTCGTGGCGTGAAACGTACCGTTACTATTATTATTATTACTTTTTAAAAATGCATACCCTCGTGGTTGATTCATCTAAAAAAATTATCTAATAAAATAAAAAAAAAAGTTTAATTGTTTCCGAATTTTTAAGTGATTAATTTTAAAATGGGAAGATGCTGTGTAATTTCTGGGTGCACGAGTGGGCGAAAAGGTAGTAAAAAAAACATTATTTAACCGAAAGTAAGTAACCTTAAAAATATTTGTAAATAATTAAAAGTATACTTTTTTACATTAATTTTGTATTTGTAACTACTGAAAAATGTAATTTTTTGCTGATAAATAATTTAATTTAATAATGATTGTTTACTTAGTCGTTGGTTCATTTTGTTTATCAATCAAATAATTATATTTAATAAATAATTGTATTCATTAACGACCAAGAAACAGAGATAATATTTTCCGCGCAACATTTTAAATAAGTACGTCCTGAAAAGTAGCGCCCTCTGCTAATAAAAGTTCTGTCTCTGAAATTGTATCCATTCTTTTCACATTAAGTTCTTAAGTAAATGAAGAACAAAGTCACTGAGACACCTATATACAGCTGTTTTTATCAGCATATTGCTTTACAATTCAGAAACCAATTGATAAGCTCCTGTCAAATATATTGAATTAGGACTTTAATCACTGAATTTAGGGTTTAAAGGCTGAATTCCACGTTAACATAAAAGTCTGAAGTCAGAATTTAAAGTTTGAATTCAGAGTTTAAAGTCTAAATTCAGAGTTTAAAGTCTAAATTTAGAGTTTAAAGTCTGAATTCAGATATTAAAGTCCAAATTTATAGATTTACCTTAAAATTTATAATTTTAACTCTGAATAAGGGAAAAAAATTACAGCGTGGCCCTTCCACGCTTTTGTAAGAACAAAGGGGGTTCTTTGAAGCTTCAAAAGCCACAAAAGGGAATATATAGGGTGGTGACCGGGATTAATAATCTGGTGTACGGAATTCAGAGGATCCTAGTTTTTCAGAAATACTATTACAGCAAAACAGTCCACATTATAAGGAAGTTAAAAATGCTTGGTTTAACAACATAAAGAATTCATCCAAAACAAGGGCGAGTCAACAACGCCCTATGCAAAAAACTGTGAAGAAGTGTAAAATGTACTGTCTTAAACAAGAAGCAAGAAAATGAATACAGTGATAGAAAACAAAGTAAGTTGTTTCATTTATCCACGATGACAGTAATTTATTTATTTATTTACGTATTGGACATTTACAAGGATTACAAGTATAGATAAATATAATACTAAACACTAATTATCTACTAACTAACTCACTAAAATAACCTTCTTGGCTACAGTTTTAAACGTGCTCAAAGAAATGTCAAAGAAGTCCAACTGATCGTAAAACTTATTAACATTCCTAGCTATTCTATTTATAGCACTGTACAGCAAGTAATACGTGCGACAGTAGGGTACATGTAAAAGGGCTTGACTGCGAGTCTGACGAGTTGGTACTCGAATAGCAAAAGCTTCCAGACTTTTTTATACATCTTATAAAGTTGTTCAGTGATTTGAACGCGAAACAGACATCGTAGTACTCCCTTCTACATGCAAGTGTGGAGAGGTCCAAATATGACATAGTCTGATCATTTGTTAGCTGAATGCCATTTCTTAAAAGTATAAAAGGGCAATTTTTATAAATTTATGTTGCAATTCTCGAGCCTATTAACGTATGTTTGATGATGGTGACCAGACAATACTTGAACACTCCAGAACAGATCTAACAAATGAAATATACAAAGTTTTAAAGGCACAAACGTTGTGAAAGTCTTTACAGGATCTCTTAATAAATCCCAGCATTCTGTTTGCCTTACAAATTATATTTTCAATATGATTCGAAAACAATAACTTTGCATCCAAATACACCCCTAAGTCTTTGACTAAAGAAACTTCCCTAAGTTTAACATTATTATGTAGTACTGACAGGGGAAAAATTTTCTTTGTTCTGTTGAATCTCATAAAGCAGCATTTATCAGTGTTAAGAGCCATATCATTCAGTTGACACCAAGAAAAGACCGTATTGATGTCGTTTTGTAAGGATATCACGTTCTGAACAGATGTAACTCGTGTGTACAACTTCATGTCGTCGGCAAACAGTAAGTATTCTGAAGACAACATACTACAACTAGTAATGCATCTTAATCGCTATCCTGCCATTAAGATCGAGTTGATACTTGATCGAGACGATCATAACTTGAGAGAAAGCTTATTAGTTGGAGTCTGCAGCTAAACAAAAAATAAGAACAACAAAATAACAAATAAACGGTATAAAAGTCTTGCTTGACTTCGGCCTTTGGAACGCTTCGGAGGCCGCTTAACAAACCGCGTCCTCAGACCAGGTACTAAAATACAAAATAAAATAAGGCGCAAACGAGCATATAACGAGATGCAGCTAGACAAAGAAGGGCGATAAGAAGAAGGGACACAATATAGCAATAAGGCAATGGACCAAGGCGAGTCAAATAACAATATATTGCTATAGTCCAGTCTCTGTCAACGAAAAGGTCAAATAACAGAATACTATTTTTAATAGGTAATGAAATGTGTAACCAAAAAACATTAAATTCCCTAGCAAGATTGATCATTAACGTAGATAAATGAAACAAATTACTTTGTTTTGGAAAGTTCTTGTAGGGTATACTCGTCAGAAAAGTTTTTATACAATGGAACTGCTTCGGTCCTGGTTTCCGGGTATAGCGGCTGAGTGTGCTCAGCACTACTGACCTCATTTCCGAACTTGGCTTCATTAATGGGGAATAGTAACGACATTGCTAAAAACGAAGAGATTACAACATATATCTCATCTAGAAATTGTCTTCAATAAATTCCAACAATATTTTCCGAATTTACATTACAATGATGCACATAAATTTGCTAAAAATCCTTTTAATTTTGATATAAACATCCTTCCAGAAGAAATGCAAGAACAAGCACGACTCAGTGGAGAGAAATGACTTTGAAAATTTGGTTATTACTACATTTTGGATAAAATATCTTCCCATCTATCCTTTAATCGCGGAAATGGCTTTAAAATTTTACTGCCCATTCTCGACAACCTACTTATGTAAAAAATGATTTTCTATTTTTATGGAAATTAAAACAAAAAAAACGGAGCCGGCTTGATGTTGTTAGTGACCTACGTTGCGCACTCTCAAAGATAAAACCAAGAATTTCCGACCTTGTTAAGGAAATGCAGCCCCATACTTCGCATTAAATTAGATTAGTGTTCAAATGTTTTTTAGCAAAAGAAATGTTTCTGTATAGTCGGGGGGAGTGGGGGGCGCGACCATTTTCTAATTTCAAAAAGGAGGCGCCATAGAAAAAAGTTTGGGAACCACTGGACTAAACAGACCTAAAAAATGTAATCTCATAAAAATGTGCAGATACCTCCGCTGTATCCTTAACAAAAATAGATGACGGGATTATTTAGTTAGAAGATTTAAATAATTCTATTAAAGTATAGTTATATTTATTTATAAAAATACAGTGATATTCCAACCCAGTTGGTAGTAGTTGCAAGAAGTGGTGCCCACTTTCTGCCACTCTGATTTCACTTACTCCTTTTTGAGGGGAGGATATGTCTTTGAGATATAATGGCATAGTAGAGTTGTTGGTGGGTGGGGTTTGTATAGTTGGGTTATTAACTGTTGTTAGATATTAGGTTAAGGAAAAAGCTTCGATTTTTGTCTTGTAGAATTTTTCAGTGAGTAATATTTTTTTGTTTGCATATTTTTTCGTGAGGTCCATCAGTTTTAATTTATTTAGTAGTGTCATGAAAATATTTGATGTGTTTCTCCACCCGTAGATACGTAACCCTGTGAAGGTCTAGTATACATATTTTGTAAAACAGGGGCAATGAATGAATCTGGTTATAACTACCTATTGGTTTTTAACTACCGAATACATGAACGCCTGATGAAAGTCCAAGTTATTTAAATATAGTATATTAAATATAAACTCAGCAAGCAAGTAAGTCTTTTGTATATTTACTGACTGGACTATAAGAAGAATTTGCGAAAACAAGATAAGGTCTTGCGAAATCATAAGAAACGGAGAAGCAGACTTAATATTCTTCTTTTTTGTTTCTCTTTACAGGGAACAATGGAGCATCTGATTAGCAATTCCTATAGATGCAAACGCTGGAACGAGAAGCCAGAAATGCGCCTTTATTTTCGAGTTTATGGTTGAGTATTTAAATTATCAAGAAGCCAGAATTTGCAACCGACTAAAAGGAATTTTAGAAATAATAATAAACCACAACTAAGCAAAAACATTACGTACACTACAAATTGAAGCCGGAAAATGTAATACGAAAGTGATAAAAAAAATAAAATAACGATATATCACAATTATTAATACAACAGTTAACAGACAAGCATTCTTTTAAACTCCTACCCCTTTTTTACATCTGACTACATACATAAAAAAATTGTAAAGTAAACATTATTCCTATAGTTTCGTATAGGAATTATGGTTTTAGCAGGCAATATATACACTAAAAATTAAATTTTAGCTGTTTCTTTTTGATACTTTTATCATAAGTATTTTCCCTAAACTACTTAGACTAAACCTTATGTTTTTGGTTGGACGTTCATGAGGGCAGGTATGTTTTTGCTGGAAATCCTTAAGAAAAATGTGTATAAGAATAGATATATATTTTCCCTTAGAAAGGTTTGGAACTTGTTGAATAAAGAAAATGTGAAAAAAGCTAAAAAAACATTTTTTCTTCTTTAATCCCTTATTACTTTAAAAGTATTGGTCGCTGCAACAAATTCTAAAAAGAGAAAAGTTTCATAATTAAATTTCTTACAAGATATGTTCAAAATCGCAAAATGCTTTAAGCTTGTTGCAAAACAGAAGGAAACAAAAAAAAATGGCAAAAAATATAGTTTTTTGCATAATTTTTTTTGAACTTAATAGGTTTCTGAGGATCTCCATATTCGGCCAGAAAAAACTTCATGTCAAATTTCGTTAAAATCAGCTAGATAGTTTTGCATAATAAATTTGCAAATCAAAATGGACAATCTTGTAAATTGGGTAGAGTCCAGTATATGACTTTTTTTCCTGAGAGCCGTCTTAATTTACTACCGGCCTCCTGCGCTTTTTGTGCCCAGTCTCCCATTTTCTTTTATACCAATCCTCCCACTAGTCTTGTTCCTTCTACAAGTCTATATAACCCCGAGACTGGTTGGTAGATATGTTCCTGTGGGCTCATTTTTGGTTGCCCAAATAATGCCTCTCTGTACTGTACTAAGTACTACGTTGACTAAGTAGTTCTTCTTTCGTTCTTTTGAATGAGCCCTTTATGAAGTATTTTCCATGTCTTATTCTATTTATGCTGGACCAGTATTTCTCGTGTTTGTTTCGGATCCATTCCCTAGTTTGCCCCCGTGCTTTGGTTTTGGTCACTCCAAGGGCAGGTTCTGGTCCAGAGTATGATATGGATGATTCTTGGCTCGCTAGCTCAATTTTTTTGCTTAATAAAAAATTAAGTATTTCCGCGAATTTTAAATTAAAAAAAATATTAAAAACTGGTTTGAAAGTACTCGAAAAGACGCTCCTTTTGATCTGTCGAAATTGTCAATCAATCGATTGGTTTCCAAGGTAAAACCTGTTAAAGTTGACAGGCATTTATGGCGATACTATAAACAAGAGCAACTATCAATTTTTTGCACATGGTTGAGTTTATATGGTATTACAGTTTTATTTTAAATTTTAAATTGTTTTGCCTTATTACAATTTTTCTCTACTACCAATGCTTACAAAGTTATAAGCGATTAAAGTAGACTAAACTGCGTTTTGTTTTTCATATTTTTTTTTATTTACCAAATCTTGCGGACCTTTCTGAATGGAATTATATCTCAATTCTTTTTAAATACATTTTTCTGAAGGGTTTCCAGCAAAAATAGGCCCGACACCTCATACTTATAAAAACTCTTGTTTTTTGACATAAAGTCCTATTACTTTCTGACTTACGGTGAGTCGCCACATATAATAAAACTGCTATAGATCAAATTAAATCTAGAGCAAATTATACAGAAAATTACTTTTCAATAAATTAAATTATTTATGGGTCAAGAAAAAACTTATCCACCTTTGAAAAACCTATAATTCATATTAAGAAACTTAATTTCCTGCCAATAATTCATACTTATTAGTTAAGCGCCCACTGTCACGTTTTATAACCGTATAAATCCATCTTTTTCCAATAAAACGAAAAGCTTTACCCGCCATAAGTGTTTCTCTCTCTTGAAACAAAGCATCGGCACCGGTTCGCGGTAGTGATGGGTCGAGCTACTAGATACTTACTCGAGTACCGAAAATACAGTATTCGAATACACAAATATTCGAATGGCGAGTTTGAGTACTTCAGGTATTTAAATACAAAAAGTCAGTGCCAAGTTATCGTGTCGTCATACTTGTTTTTTATTATTGTTTTGACGTTTGAAGTGGTTTCGACAGCTGTTTGACTCTAACGATCGCATCCATATTGTGGTTACTAGTTTGTCTTTAGTTATTACATGATGAGTGAGAGGGATGTGACGAGGTGAATAAAAAAAACATGAGTGAATTCTAGATGAAGTCGTAAAAGTTGTGCGTGTATTAGTCTTGTTAGCTTTACATATATAATCCATTATGTTATTATCTATATTTTTTCCTAAGACCTCTAACGAAATATTATAGCAGGTACAAATACTATAGTTAACAAATGAGCATCGACGCTCAATAGGCCTCAGCGCAAGCGCGTCCGCCATTTACAAAGGCGGCAATATGAAAGTTTCGGGGGCTTTATATTAATATGGCTGGGCAACAAGCATTATTACCTCTGATATCAGTGCAATTAAATGAAAAATTAATTTATGGTGCTTCATTTGTGCATCCTACCGTAAAAGGCCACAATTGTGTTCAGTTACGACGATGGTTGAAGTGCCATGCGCGTCCTGAAGGAGAAAATAAAGCCGAACTAGTTGAGAGGTTAGGATAATATTAATTTAGATGTCAAGTAGAACTGTATTCTACTTGTCATGGTAATAAGTGAAAGTTATTACAAAAAAGAAAAAATATTTCTTATTTCTATGTTTTAAGCGAGGTCCTAGCAATCTTTACCTACGACGAAATTTATTATTTGAGGTTATGGAGCGAGCTATTATATTTATAATTAATTAAATATATTACCTTATCACTAGCTTTTTTTACACCACTAATGGGGTCTGGATATAGGGTTTTTGGACCACATTCTCCTTCAAAATAAAGTAAACAAATATATGTGTTTTTACCATTATCAATTCCTTGAAATTGACCATCACCTCGTCCACACCGCTTCACCCACAAATCGCATTTAGCACATTTGGGACTTATTTTAATACGTTTTCGGCCATATTCAAAACAATGCTTTGAAAAACTAATAAAATAATATAAATTCTCCTGAAAGGATTTACTACGCGTATTACTGCGCCATACTCCATAACAACAACGTTTTTCAGCCTCTTTGCTTATAGATAACATTATATATTTTAATTAAAATATGTGTTTTATCATTATATTATGTATGCACAATAATTTAAATTGAACTGTTTATATAAAATTAATTATTATTACTTGATTTATTGTTACTTTTTTTATAAACATATGCACTGCTCATACATTTCTAAATAAAGTGCCCGAAAAACATGGCGGAAATTGGGGCATGCGCACAAAAAAATTTCTATTACTAGGGCTATTTAAAACAGTATTCGAGTTCTTTTAGTCAAATATTCGAATACCAGAATTAGTGTCTGAATACAAATGCTAGTCCCTAGACTTGAGTACTGATTCGAATACTAAAATACTCTAAAACCGAAAATACTCGACTAGGCCCATCACTAGTTCGCGGTCGTATATTTACATAAGCGCTTAATTGCTTGGAACCGTACACGTAATATCAAAAATGCCAAACAACAAATTGATTACGGCTGGTCGAAACCGTCTTGGGTATACCGAGAAACATCGGTAGGTACCTATAAAAGCTTAAACAAATAATAGGCGGTTCCATAAAAGAAGATTTATTGGGTCCTAGAAAGGACTGAAGCAAGTGGTTAAAATTGGAGTGCCCCGGGGTACCTTGTTGGTGCTCGTTTAAAAGGCGAAGTCATTAAAATCGATTTAATGTAACAAATTGAAAATTTAAATTACATTTTTCCAGCCGGTATTTTGTGGGATATTATAAAACGGGAAACTGGTATAGGCTGATGTTTCTTTTTATAGAAATAATATATCAGAAGTCTCAAATTCGTGATATTGTGATCTCGGAAACTATAGATGATGTGAAAACGGTTAAATTACTACAAAGTTGCGCATTTATGTGACTAACAATTAGAGATGTGTGACGCCAATATTTCCAAGCGAAGATGCAAATTTTTGCGAAAATGCGTGAAAATTCGCTGCTATGTTCGCCAAAATATTCGCTTTTAAATTACTGCCGCTATCTCCGCTCTATTGCGCCTGTTGTATGCACAATTGGTCATTTTGCAACAACAATGAAGCGACATCTGCCTGTGACATCTTTTAATAGGGAGTGGAGTGACTGGGCTGTGGGGGAATCCCATAATTGTTTTATTTTGGTTTTAAACAAATTTTTGCAAGGTAACCATGTAACATATTTACTTGCGGTACAGCATAACTAACAGGCAGCACGATCTCTCCCTGGCGGCGAATTTGATATTTTTAATCATATCCCAGCCGAATGGCGGCTGAACCTGCGCGAGAAAAATGACCGTATTTTTCCGCCAATTCATTAAATCTCTTTGTTAGTTGTGCAGTGATACTACTGTGATACCGGTATGTTTTGGTTATCTAGCAAAAATCTGGGTTACTAAAATGGTCCTCAAATTGCAGTAAATTAAGATGGCGCTGGTGTTCTAGGGGACCGTGTTTAAACTTCACTTTATTACATGTTTATTAAAATATTAATGAGTATAGCAGTACGGTGTTCATTTTTACTTGTATACAAAACTAGTTTTGTTTTGTCTGTTTTTTAAGTATCTACAAATTATTGTTACGTTGTCTTGTCTGTAGAGTCTGTTGGTCTGTTAGCAAAAATTAAAACAAAAAATACATGAATTATTTTTTGTTTCCTGTTTGTTATTTCTCGAGAATAAATAGCGCGGGAGCTCGATTTTAAGCCCTTTCATGTTTGTAGTACAAAAATAAGTTCGCGAATATTCAAATATATCTTAAATTTCCGGAAATTTAACATCTCTACTAGCAATATGCCGTTTAAAAAGTTACTAAATTCCTAGTATGTCCGGAAATATTCAGGAAAAAACGAAATTTTGAATTCGTTTTATATTTTTTCACCGTTTTATTTTTAGATATTTTAAAACAAATTGCACATTTTTATTGCCAATTTTTCTCCGCTACACGATGATGTTTGCAGATTTGCCAGCCAACTTTTTTTCGCCACCAGCATCAACTTTGTTCTTTCTCGTGAACGTTCCTTTTCGTTCCGATGTTTCCACACTATTTCCAGGTTGTTCTAATAAATTTTTATTAAATCTCGTGTTTCCTCATTGCTAAAGTTTATTTTTAATGGCAAAATGCATAACAATGTAATAAAATAACATTTACATGGCAATGTGGGATCCCGAAATTTCAGGAATCGGGATCCCGGGTTTGCTATCTCTACCTAGAGGACTAGAAAGGCCCAACAGAGCCATGCTTGTGGCTTGTCTCGTATTAAAAAAAGGTTAAAACACTCATCTGGTATATTTTTTTCCGTAAAATCTTAAGAAAATGATTTAAATTGAAATAAAAGGGATACCCACGATATAAAATAATATTGTCTTAATGAGACAACTTATTTATTGGTTCCAACGAATTCTTGGAAAGAATAAAAGTAAACAGACCTTGTTTGGCATTAATACAATCAAAGAGTAGAGGCGGAAGAGTTGTTGTAAACACACTGCACCGGCAACGTTGATTAAACACACTGAAAAACATCACTCCGGAAATATTAACTTTTTTTATGTTTATGGCATTGCACCCTAAATAACATTTTTGTAAATCGTTTGTTAAAAATTATTTTTAAAGCCAGAAAACTATTTTGGTTTATTATCTGAAGTGACAGACAGCTATGTCATTTACTTTAGATGCTCAATTCGATTACTGTTGATCGAGTCAGTTTACAAAACGTGTTATTGAATAATACAATCCAATAGAAAGAGATAAAATGACATGGAAGTACCGTAAAATACCTTACTGTCAAAATCAACCTTGTTGCCAATGCAATCGTATCTTGGAACTGTCATATCAATAAATGTTTATAATTAAATCGATGTTGTCTATATTAACACAAAAGGCAATATTTTTGAATAATTTTATTACATTTTTAAAATAATTTATTGATTTTGATTTTTGAAATCTAGCAATTTGTTTACGTTTTTTCAAAAAAAAACAAACAGATCACTATACCAAACACCCTACCTACAAACTGGCGTTGCGTTAATTCTAGTCCTTGAGTTCGTTGATTGGTTCATTTTTAAAAGCGTCTCGTTTTTTGGATACCTTTCATTAAAAGGAATTTCGTATTTATTTTTAGTAACAAAACAATTAATTTCATTTATAAAAAAAAATATTAATTTAAATTAAGAAATAGAAAAAGGTAACAATAAATACCTGAAATGCCAAAAGACAAAAAGTCAATATTCTGTCAAAACTTAGCACCTTTATTGAACATCAAAATATTCGAATTGTTTTGTTATTATAGAAATTTTTTTATCATTAACCAATATGTATTAAACGTAGTAATAAATGCTAACTTTTTGGGCTTTGTTATTTCAGGAGCTTATTGTAATTTTTTTTTATTTTCTAATTTAAATCGCATTTCTAATATGATTTAAAATGATTACTAAAAATAAAAACTAAATTGTATCGAAAAAATTAGAATCTTTCAAAAACGAGTCAATAAATGTTTTTTGAGTGTTTTTCAGCATTCCACGAAAAAAAACAATAAGGCTATTTCATTTGTTTTTAATAATAGGAAAGCCACAAATATGGTCCTGTTCAGTCTTCGTTAGATGACCCTCTATATCAAAAAAAATCTACTAAAATTTTATTCATCGTACACGAATCGAAAAACATTTGAAACATGTATTATAACAGAAAAAGGCATGTTATTACTTTATTTTTTATTAAGTAAAAGATATTTTTTAATAAACTTATATACAGGCGTTCTAATTTCCAAAAAAAGAAAATCTCGCACTTCGCCATCTGTCAAATTACAATGACTCAGCTGTCAGAGATCGGTGAAAAGTTTTTTTGCCTAATTTACTATTTCATACTTTTCAGGAGTGGGGATGAGAAGTGTAATCCAAGAATGCCGAGAATTTTAAACGTTCAAAGCAATTAATTTACTTTTAACCATGATTAATTTCTTACTTTTATTTAACCCTTTAATTTATGACATATCACTTATCAGTCTTACAATTTTTCTACAGCAATAATTGACAAATTAGCTCTTTTGATCTTCAAAGCATGTGTTTGAATTATAAAATAAACGTTACCGTGTTTATTATTATTAAGACTTAAAGAGAATGTTAATGACATGAAATCTTCTTAAAATATCAAAATATTTTTGTTCTGGTGTATTTCAGAACACGCCAGGTTATTTTTATTAAACAATAATATACACTAATTTATTTTCCAAGGATCATATTACGATATGGATGTGTTATTTTGGTACTTTTTTAATTTTTAAAATAATTAAGAAAGTTGTGCGGAAAATTAGAAAATTTAAGAAAACTAAACGACCTTGCAAGTGGTTTGCGTTTTTTTGGAACGGGGTCAATTTGTCATTATTTAAAAACTTTAAATTAGATCTTCCAAGATATATGCATTTTTAGCAATTGTAGAGAATAAAATTTCCTATCGGAATGAACCTTTGACAGAGATTTTTCTTAATTTTACAACTTTTTGCCAATTTTTCTTTTATCTCATATCCTTTTTAGTTTTTATAAACAGAAAGTACTCTTACTTAAAAAAGTTGTATTAATAACGTTATTTTAATAATAAAGCATAGTGTAATGTATGGCATCAACAAGAACTACTGTTTCATGATCTATATCTTTTTTCATGTCTTCACATATTTCAAAATCGCTTGCATTGCTGCAATTTACTTTTACGCCCTCTTTAAAAAAATGTAACATTAAATAACAAATTCCTTGCACCCACAATTTAGTTGACAATCTTTTGAACAATTACACGCTATCTGGCTAGCTAGTAAGAATCGACAATAAACCATTTTTCGTAGATTTCCAACTAGCCCAGGAAACGAACCATTTTGCCTCGCAAATTTTTCAAAGTGCATAGAATAGAAAATAGAAATTTTGACAGTAGATAGCGAATAGTCCAATTGGCAACCACCCTCAAGGTAAAAGTGCCCATCGGCATGATATAGATTTATATCATGCCGAAGGGCGCCTTTACTTTGGGGGTGGTTGCCAAACCATCTCGGGGGTAGAATTTTTTTTATATAAATTTTGACTATAAGAATCGATAGAAAAATTATTTCTAAGCAAAAAATGTTCTATGCATTTTTTTTGTAAAATGCATACTTTTTGAGTTATTCGCGATCGAAAGTCGGAGTTTTTCGTCGATAAAATCAACGTTTTTAATCCGTTTTTTGGAAATTACTCGATTAGTGTGCATTTTATCAAAAAAAAAACTAAATAACAAAATTGTAGCTTTAAAAAAACCGAATAAAAGTTTTTTTTTGTAATTGCTGTGGGACCAATACAAACCTAGTTGTGGTTTGTTAAAGGTTAGCTGTTATTCATCAAACACAAAATTTCAGAGTTTTAAAGGCAAATAACGCAAAATCTACGTATATTTCGACAAAAAAAAATCATAGTATATATCATAAAAATTAAGTGAGTTATGATTAAAATAAGGTTAGACCAAATTTTTTTCAGTGCAAAAATCTTCGAAAACAACCCCTAATTAAAATGAGTCGTAGCACTTTTTCAATTTTCTTTATCTATGTTTCATAAATACATTCTAAAATTTTAACCGATTTAAATTGATTAATTTTGAAAAAATGGAGCTGCAAGTAAAAGTCAAATTTCAGAATTTTAATAAAAAATTACCTTTTCTTCAAAATAACTCAAAAACTAAGGGAGATAAGTACAAATTAGTAAAGTATCAAATTGTAGCTTCTTAAATTACAAAAACTTTTCTTTTTTTTTAAATTTACTGTATGACGAATATTAAGTGAGATATAAACGTTTAAAACGCGTGTGAATAGGCGAGCACTACCTTGTTTCAGCCCTTTAAAGTCACCCCTTTAAAAAAGTAAGGGTTTTAAACAGTTTCAATATATAGGACGTTTTAAATCTGGAAAAAAACAACAGAATGGTTTTTTAAAAAACTTTTAATCTCAAAAACTGATGGAGTTATGCTTAAACTTAAAAAACCAATTTTTTGGAGCATTTTAAAACCGATTCGATTCATCTTTTACAAAATCCGCGGTTTTGTACTATTTTTGTCATTGTAATATTGTAAGGGGTGAATTTTACAGAATTATTAAATTAGTAATACTTTTGAGCTGTCAGATTTTGTAATTACAACTCTGTGACAATATGTTAATTTTTCTAGGGTAAACAATTTTTTTGAATAAATCATAATAAGGGTTGAAATATATTAAATAATGTTTTAAAGTATTAAATACTTATTTTTTAATTTATATGAGCCTAATTTTATGTGACTTAAGCTTTAATATGAAAGTTTTGAAATTTTTTGCAATAAGGGGTAGTTTTCACTCCTAAAAATAAAAAGCGACCTTCAGCATAATGGAGATTTTGAAGAGAAGGGGAAGTTAAGCTCAATCCCAAATTTTCATGCATGACACTATGATAATATATTAATTTTTTAGGGTAAATATATTTTATTTTAAATCATAATATGGGTTGATTTTAACGGTCTAAAATATTTTAAATAATGTTTCAAAGAAACAAAATACTACTTTTTCAACTTACTTCAGTCAAACTTTACTCAACTTAAGCTTTAATGTCTAGTTTTATAGGTTTTAGCAATAAATAAGGGTACTTTTCACCCCTAAAAAATAAAGAGCGCCCATCGGCATAATATAGATTTTGAAGAGGAGGGTAAGTTAAGCTTAATCCCATTTTCATGCAAATCTATGCATTTTGAAAAAATTGCGAGGTTTGCACTTTTTCTGGACTAAATCCCGTTTAAGTAGATTTAATGTAATCTCTTTCCATTGCTGTACTTTAAAATAATTGATTATAAATCGTTATAAAACAACTTTTTTTTAATATAAATATTTTTTTAATTAAAAATAAAAGTAGTCTGATATAAATAAAAGAAAAAAAATTGATGAAAGGTTGCAAAATTAAAAAAATTACATCTCTGTCAAATTTTAATAAAAATACTTCTAGCTACACTCATTTAAAAGGTTTTGACTTCAGTTTTCTTTTATCTCAAGCAAGGCCTATAACTATCTTGCTCCAGAAAAGTTAATAAACAAAAATTAAAAAAAAAATAAAAAAGCGATCTTTTTAATTAAGTTTTTAAATTTATGCTGGAATAAAAAGCATTATTTACGTCTAAAAGGTGTTATTCCAATAGGAAATTTTATTCTTTACAAAAAAGCTCTTTAGACATTTTCACTAAAAGTGCATAGTAGTGATGAGCGAGATCGGTCTTGGTCTTGCGGTCTTGGTCTTGCTGCAAGACCAAGACCGAGATCAAGACCAAGACCGCCTTTTCGCTTGCAAGACCAAGACCAAGACCAGGGTATGCAAGACCAAGACCAAGACCAAGACCGAGGAGTGCAAGACTACGCAAGACCAAGACCGACCTGCAAGACTCTTGCACTTCTGCAACTTTTTTTAAAATATAGTAATATTTAATTTTCATATTCAATATGAAGAGGTATTTCATACAGAAATGATAAAAAATGTGGCGAAAACTGCCAAAAAAGGCGATTATTTAATGAGTAAAAGGTTTCTTTAATAAAATAATAATTAAATGGATCACTTTGTTATTTTAAACAGTTCTTTAACAACGATTATGAGTAAATTCAATAACATGTTTCAAAAATAATAGGATTTTGACTTAATTGGTCAGACAAAGCACGATATTTCCGAAACCGTTCACGACAGAGAAAAGCTAGGGGTACAAAAGTTATAAAAGCTGAAATTTTTTGAAATTTAGCTTTGCTTTCAAGAAAAAAATTTAAATCGATTCTTTTTTTATACCCTTTTGAAAAGATGGAGTTTTACTTTGTCTCTCGAAAAAAACTCAAATAACGAAAAAGTTGTATTTTAAGTTGTTTTATCAAAATAATTCTTTTAAAAAATTATGTACAATGAAAGCTTCTTTTTAACTTTAGGACCCTGCGTATTTCCAATTTCAAAACGATGCATATCCGGACTTATGTTTATAGAGACTTTTTTTGCAAGATCTAACTGTTGTTAAAGATTTATATTCCTAATGTTTTTTTTAGTTAGCTATTAAGTGATGCCACTTACAGGGTAGATAAAAAATTTTCAAAATTCAGAAAAACATTATATTTGTTCCACACTGTAAGAAGTGGCACCATTAGATTGCTTCTTAAAACCAAGATATAAATGTTTAAAAAAAAATAATAAAAAAATATGTTTTTTATGTCATATAGGAATAATTTTTATACAAATGGATTTTAAATATCACTTCCGGTTTTAACGTAAAAGGCAAAACAATGCGAAAAGAATAATAATGACGTAATTTTTATCAAAACCGAAAATTTAAAAACCATCTACGTTGACATTGTTTCTATATGATAGTTTAACAATTTTACGGCATAATATGAAGTGATTTTTTTAAATGGATGTTTTGTCATGAATTTTATATTTTGGGCTAAAAGCTAAAATAAGGGAGTTTTCTTGAGTGGAAGTGGATTCTTCGGAAAATTCTGGAATAGCAAAAAATTTTACATTTTACGCCCTTTTTTTCTATAATTTTCTTATATTCAGTTTTTCACCATAATAAACGGGTTTTGGAGATATCAAGCTTTGTCACAGTGTTGAGCCACGTTGAATAATGCAGAATGTTTATACAGTATTTGTACGGCAAATGTTTGACTAATTTAAAGATAAAAAGTTCATATGAACTGAAAAGATTTCTGAATACCTTTTTTTTTGAATCAGAAACCAATGTTTACAAATTAAAATCATTTTCACGAAAATTTCACATCTGGTTGAAATTAAAAGTTTTTTTTGCTCACATAGTACATAGTTTTGTATTTCTTTTAATTTTATATGCCTCTTCAAAGAAAATTTAAATAATTCTTATCACAAAAATGTTTCTATGTGCCACTAAATGTATAAAAACCGGTTGTGTCTCAATTCAACTAAAATGGAGCATAAATAAATAAATCTCTAAATTTATAATATGGATTTTAAAATAATTCAAACGTATGTGTAAGGTTAAAATTGGCATATTTTATAATTTTAATGCAGAAAATATAGTTTCCGTCTTTATTTATTTTTAAGTATTAAAAAAATATATTTTATTCAATATTAATTAGTTTTAATTATTACTACCAAAAAAAAGCAAGACCAGCAAGACCAAGACCAAGACCAAGACCAAGACCGGGTGGTGCAAGACCAAGACCAAGACCTTTCTTTGACTTGCAAGACCAAGACCAAGACCAGGTTTGCAAGACCAAGACCAAGATCAAGACTAGCCCGGTCTTGGTCTTGGCCTTGCTTTGCTCATCACTAGTGCATAGATTTCGGGATAATTTGGAATTTTTAAAATGATGACAAATTAACCCTGTTCTAAAAAACGCAAGCGTGAATTTAATAGCATTTCGTATTTTTTTTATTTAGGCACCCAAGTACCATAATAAATTATAAATTTATTCAGTATTTAAAGTGACAGTCAAGAGCCCATGTATACACACGTTGGCATTGTAATTACACTGATAAATCTTAACAAACAACAAAAGCTATAAAAGCCCTTAAGATACGAAAACGGTGGAATAAGCTCGATTTAAAAAATACTAACTTCGTTTTGTACCGAGCGCCGAGCGTAAATACAGCTTACCTCAAGAAAACTTCGATTTGGATTAAGATAACAAAGCACTTAGTTATGGTAGTAAATATTTTATAGAACAAAGTGTACAATTATTGTGGTATACCATCACAAAACGTTAAGACAGATAAAGTAGGTATAATTGTTGGATATTATTATACAGGATGTCCAGAAAATACTTGTACAAAATATGCTGTAACAATACACTTCGTAACTATCTTTAAAAAGTAAAATAGGACTCTATCGAATGCCTATTCGGGATAATAATTTATATAACCAACAGATAAAAGGAATTGATGCACCAGTAAAATAGCCACAACGTTCTCCAGATTTAACTATGTGTTACACTTTTTTGCGGGGCCCTCTTAATTTTTTTTTAATAGATTGATAAATGGTCAATAGGCTATTTGACTGATTTTAAAAAATCGTTTTAAATTATTCTTTGGTACCTAACAAACACAATACATTTTATATTTCTGGAAAATCTGCTGTATTTTCAATAAAACTCAATGTTAAAGTTTAAATTATAAAATTTGCGCTAAAAACGCTGTCTCTGTAATGGCGTCGACATATGTTTCGCGTGACATCATATGCAAGTAAACAAGTTAACAACGACTGCAACTACAGTGAATTATGTTAATAATTTCTCAAGTTATTGGCTAAAATGGTATATAAATGGTGTGTAGTGACGCAATGTACTAATACTTCTCTGAAAACACCACAAAAACTGTTTATATCTGTCTCAATAAATCCTAAAAGGCGAAAAAAGCGGTTACATAGCTCGAAGAGATCCAAACAGCTTTGTATCGCATTCAAATGTTTTTATGTGTGAAGATCACTTTAATGTAAGTATATAAATATCCTGCTTTAAATACATACCGATTTATATACAACAAAATATCGCCTTTAGATAACTTATAAACATTTAAGGTATAACCTAACTTTTGGATTAGAATGATTTTGTTCTAGAAGTTAAATACCTAGCAAGTTAGTATTTTCTCTTTTTATACTTAACGTTATTATTACTGAATTGCAGATGGAAACTGATATAATAAATTACACGAAATACAAAATGGGCACTTTTTCAACTCGTCTCCCACAAGAGATTTTACTCCTTATATATCTACACTCCATAAACATAACCTACAATAAGATTTTGAGAAATACTGAATGATGAACAGGTAAATAAATAATTTTTTAGAGGTACTTACACAGCTGTTTTTACATTTTTGAGTTCTGCAGCATAGTAGTCAGCGTTATTAAAAAAACGCATAATCATACATGCGTCTATCTCAGGTAGGTTTCTGTTATCAGCTTGCACAAAATGTATGTCCATTTTGAGGTACGAAACGAATAATTATGTTACTTGAAATATGTTTTTTATATAAAATGGTCAAGAAACAGTTATTTAGATAGTTTAAGATCGAAAATAACACCTGAAAACACACACAACACAAAACTTGTAATATCATTTATTTACTTGCAAGTGACCTCATCGAAGTTGTAACCCATCACAGAGCGTTCCAGTCGCTGAATTAATTTCAAAAATATTTGAATTTTATACGTATATTTTGCAATAATTATGCATATTTTACTTTATATTATAGAGAAATATGCTTCTTTATACTATTATCTGATAGGATGCCCACAATTTGAAGCTTATTTTCAATGGTGGCAAATAGCCTATTGCCATATCAAAATATTTAATACTTTAGTTGAACCTACACAGTCTCTAGAATAACCCTAACATCTCCCAAACATTAAACTAAAGGGTGATTTAAAAAGAACGCCGGATTTAAAAGGACCGCCATTTTTGTTTTTTATTATTGGCAGAATTGTTTTTGTGATTTTTGATATGTATTGTCATTAAGGTTATGTCTTGACAAGGACTTTGACAGTGATTATGTTTTTTGTGTACCAAATTACCATGGAAAAATACACTACGGAACGCCGACTCCGTACGATTCTCGGGCATCGCAAAGCACCACACGAATCGACTGTTTATCGGTTAATTACGAAATTCGAAGAAAGTGGTTCAGTTGCAAACATCAAAAGCCTAGGACGCCCTTGAAGTTGCCAGAAGCCTATGGATGGTAGAGAGATAAGTATTATTCTCTCTTATGGCCGTTTGGCTCAAAAAGTGGCCCCATAATAGCACTAAATAGGAGGCGCTGGTGTACCGAAGTGAACCAATGAGAACCATGACCTTGACTGCAATATATAAAGTGAAATTTAAAACAACGAGGTTATTGGTTTAAAAACGGTTCTTGGGAACACCAGCGCCATCTTAATTTATGCAATTTCAGGGCCATTTTTGTAACACATAGATGTTGATCATTGCCTCTATAATCCATAGAGGAGGCCAAGTCTACCCACCTCGATCGACTTGATTCCATGTGACTTTTTTATGGGGTTACAATAAGTCACAAGTCTAGGAAAACAAACCCCAAAATTTGATGGAACTCAGATATAAAATTCAACGCGTCCTTGGCCAAATCGATGTAGATGTGTGTGATAAGGTAAGGTTATGGTGAATTTCATGGACAGAGTAATTGCGTGTAGGGCTAATAGGGGAGGTCATATGCCCGATATTGTTTTTCACGTTTGAAACCTTAAGATCTGAAGCGAATGGTGTGATTTTTTCTATTTATAAAAATAAATTAATTTTACAACCTTTTCAAATCCGGCGTTTTTTTCGAACCACCCTTTACTTCCCCCACCACATATCAAAGCCTGCCATGTCACTTTTCCCGGTTTTTGAATTGTAAAACCGTTTAATCGTGAATTTCTTGTCCAATTGTTGGTGGCTATGGGTTTGACTACCGTAACAAATATTTCGGTAAGACAATTGACCAATTACACAGGTCCACAAAAAAAGTGGTGTGTGCTGGGTGTCGGACTAAAATTTTCTAACGTATTTTTTTCCGCTAAACACGAATCTGAAGTCAAAATTGGGGGTCAAACAGCAAGAATTCGAGAAAAACCCAAAAAACCTATACGGTATATTTACCGGCAGAAACCTGCTATCACGAAAGGTTTTCACTACGACTATATAAACTATAGAAGATACAAAAAATGTCATGAAACAAAAAATAGGGCTTCTTAAATTGTCTATAAAGAAAGTTATATAAAAACTTTTGATAAGATAAATAATGGAGATATAAACAAAAAGGAAAAGGAAAGAATATTACGCCTTTTCTCGATTTTTGCTGTTTGACCCCCAATTTTGACTTTAGATTCGCGTTTAGCGGAAAAAAATACGCCAAAAAATCTTGGTCCGACACCCAGCACACACAATGTTTTTTGTGGACTTGTGTTATCAGTCAAATGCATCTTTCCGACCTATAGGGTGATTTTGAGGGGGTTGAAGGGGTTACCGGGCTTCGTGCCCATTTGATCAGCTTATTGTGACCTATCAATTTAAATTGGCCGAAACCTATTTTCCAATTAAGGATTGTGCTGGGTCATTTTCTAAATAAATCCAACGCAACGGATATACGTATTTACACTAAAAATAACATTTAGAAAATTATTATGTGAGATTGGGGGGGGAGGGAGAATTAAGCCAAATCCCACGAAATCTCAACAAGTAGGTAAGGGAGTCGCCAAAATCGCTTCACGTAAGTAATGGACTAAACATACAAGCCTTGCGATTTGATGATTAACCGAACGTAAACAGCCGACATCCTGTATAAAACAAGACTAATATGAAAACCCCATGTGGTATCTATACAATCTCCAACCCTCATTTAACCTGTCAAAAATACGACGGATCGTAAACTATCTACTTAGCATATTTAAATATAAAAATATGGTGGTTCGATCATAAATTTTTCTAATGATGTTAGACTCGATCTCCCGAGAACCATTTATATGCTGTCAAGCTCGAATGTTAAGGTTGGAAATAATGTATTCTAACAGTTGGAACCTAAATGGTTTTTGAAGACTCATTTAAAGTGATAGCTTATCCATGAGGACTTGGCGAATACATCCTCCCCAAAACAAGAAAGAAAAAATATGAAACATAAAAATTTTGATTACGTAATTAATTTTTTATACGCACATTTAGTTGTGACGTCATGACGCCATATTTCTTAAGATAGGTCATGGTGCTTTATCCAAACAGTCGCCGTTTCTTATGAGAAATTCTGCTTAAAGTTATGTTCTATTAAAGCGAACCTAAGTAAGTGAACAAAAGCAACAAGTTTTTTGTTTTGTGTATATTAAGTTGCCTATACTTAAATTATTTATTATAGTCCAGGAAACGAACCATTTTGCCGAGCAATCTTTTCAAAATGCATAGAAAGACTTAAAATTTTGACAGTAGGTAGGAAATAGTCCAAGGATCAAAATCTATATCATTCCGAAGAGCGCTTTAACCTTGGGGTCATTGCCAAACCATCTCGGGGTGAATTTTTTTATTTCAACCACAGAAATAGATAGATAAATGATTTCTCAGCAAAAAAATGTTTCATGCATTTTTTTGAAAAATGCATACTTTTCGAGTTATTCGCGATCGAAAGTCGGAATGTTTCGTCGATAAAATCAACGTTTTTAATCAGCTTTTAGCAAATAATTCGATAAGTATGCATTTTATCAAAAAACTGTAAATAAGAAAATTGTAGCTTTTAAAAAAACAAATAAAATGTTTTTTTTGTAATTGCTGTGGAACCAATACAAACCAAGTTCTGGTTTGTTAAAGGTTAGCTGTTATTCATCAATCATTAAACACAAAATTTCAGATAACTTTTTTGAAGCATTTACAAAGACCTTTCTTAAAAAAAATATGTATCATAAAAGTTGAGTGAGTTATGATTAAAATTAAATAAGGTTAGAGCAAGCGCAAAAATCTTCGAAAACAAGCCCTTAATTATCACCCTAATTAAAATGAGTCGTAGCCCTTTTTAAATTCTCTTTATCTATGAATTATAAATACATTCTAAAATTTTAACCGATTTTAAATTGCGTTATTTTAGGAAAAATGGAGCTGCAAGTGAAAATCAAATTTCAGAATTTTAATAAAAAATGACCTTTTCTTAAAAATAACGTAAATATTACTAAGGAATTAAATTGTAGGTTTTTAAATTATAAATATTTTACTTTTTTTTTAATTTACTGTATGAAGGAAATTAAGTGAGATATAAACGTTTAAAACGCGTGTATATAGACCTGCACTACCTTGTTTCAGCCCTTTAAACTTACCCCTTTAAAAAAAGTAAAAGTTAGGCAGTTTTAATATATTTAGAACCTTATAGCTCTTGAAAAACCAACAAAATGGTTATTTTAAAGAACTTTTTATATCAAAAACTGAAAGAGTTTAAGCTTAAAAAACAATTTTTAGGAGCATGCTAAAAGCGATTCGATGCATTTTTTTTAAATTCGCGGTTTTGTACTATTTTTTGCAATGCAATATTGTAAGGTGTGGATTTTTGAGAATTAAAAAATTACAAAATTAGATAAGTAATATATTTGAGTAGTGATGGAACGGACGTCCGGTTCAAGTACCGAATCCGGCAAGTCCGGCCACTTCACCGGACTTCCGGTCCGGCCGGATTTTTCTGAAAAAATCCGGCTGTCCGGCCGGAAATTTTTTAATGTTATTAATAAGGAAATATAATTTATTAAGACATTGGAAATATAAATAGGGGGAAATAAAAATCTTGGGTAGAAAAAACAGCTTACATTTATTAACTGATTACAGGTAATCTCTAATTCTCTTACAAATAAGGAAAAATACTGTTAATAATCAAAATGTATCTTTTTCAAATTATGATGATTAAATAAAAGTTTTTCAGCATTTTGACTGGTTAATCTAGAACGCTTTTCTTCATAAATGTTGCCAATTTGAAAAAGACCTTTATGAATACACATACTTGCTAGGCGCTTAAGTATCGTTTAAACTTGGGCTTATTTAAGTGTGTTTTTTAAATAAGGATGACATGATATTACTCTAGTTGAATACTTTGCCTGTCAATTATTTTTGTAAGAAAACTCTTAGTTTACAATATTTCCTTGGTACTTTATTATCTTTTATTGACATTTAAATGTAAGTAGCCCCTGATTAATATTTTATTTTTTATTTTTGAGGAAAAAAGACATAGAGTTCGGCGCGACTTCCGGCATCCGGTTTTGGCAGCGGAAGTCCAGTTCGTAGTCCGGTGAAACATGAGTCCGTTCCATCACTACTTTTGAGCAGACACATTTTTTAGTTACAACTCTAACAATATGGTAATTTTTTTATTAAATCGTAATAAGGGTTCTTTCAAAAAATTAAATAGGTACTTATTTTTCAATTTATATAAGCCTAATTTTATGTGACTTAAGCTTTAATATGAAAATTTTTAAGGTTTTTGCAATAAGGGGTAGTTTTCACCCCTAAAAAATTTAAAACAACCTTCAGCATAATGGAGATTTTGAAGAGGAGGGTAAGTTAAGCTTACTAGCAAATTTTTATGCAAAACACTGTGATAATATATTAATTTTTTAGGATAAATAATTTTTAAAAAAATCATAATAGAGGTTGAATTTTAAGGGCTGAAATATTTCAAATAATGTTCCAAAAAAACAAATACTACTTTTTCAACTTATTTAGGACAAATTTTACTCCACTTTAGCTTTGATGTATAGTTTTAAAGGTTTAAGCAATAAAGGGTGATTTTTACCCCTAAAAAATAAAGAGCGCCCATGGGCATAATTTAGATTTTAAAGAGTAGGGTAAGTTAAGCTAAATCTCAAATTTTCATGCAAATTTATGCATAATGAAAAAACTGCCAGATTTTGCACTTTTCTCAGCTTTGTTTTCTGGACTTTTAATAGAAAATCATGCACTAATACAGGCTATTAATGGATAATTTTGTATACGTTAATAATCCTCATCGCCGATAATATTACTTATTATCTTAATTTTACCATTATAGCCATGCGTTTAATTATCTTCTTAAGTTTTGAAAATATAAGTACTTATAAATACTTTACTAATTTTATGAATACCGCACATATCTAAACGAATACTTATTTAACATTTATTTTGCACATTACTTAAAAATACGACAGCCATTTTAAAAGCTCTTTAGTTATGTGACCGGTCAACCAGTTTTTTTTTGAATTCCACCAAACCTTTCCTCATTTTTATGCACGATACGAAATGGATGCTTGGGCCTTGTATTTCTCTGAATTATATTTGTATTGTAGGCCCATTATACTAACATAGGCCGGATTTGCAAGTACCTACCTAACTAATATAAAATAACTACAAAAGATATCCATGTCACAGGAAATGGCATATATTAAGATGCCACATATGGCAAGGGAAATACCTTAATTACTTTCCAGAGACATATTTTGGTACATTGTTCAGAGGGTAGAATGGGTGGTGGCGTTTTTGGAGTAAGGCCCAGAGCGACTTACACCATTCCATTGGGAAAGCAAGCCACATTATATCATGTTATGCAAGCTTGTGTTCAAAAAAATGTGAAAAGGGTATATCACCCCCAAAACATAGACAATCTCTCAGACAGTCAAGCTGCCCTGAAAGCCCTAAATAGGCCTCTGTTTGCATATATTTTTCTATTGGCGAAAAATAACTCTTAACAACTAAATCACACTTCTGTCAAATATTTTTTAAACGAAATTTTATACGAAAACGATACCCACTTTACAACGCGCTAACCTCACATATTTTCAAGCCTGATCGAGAGAGGCCACCGGGGCTAAGTTCCAATATTACATTTCGGATAAATACGGACTTAATAAAATACCAAGAGGAGCTATTCTGGGAATTTAAACAGTTTTGATTTTTAATCAGTGGATAAGTGTCATTTTTATTTGTTTATTTAAAAATTAGAATATTATAAACTGTTTATTTTATAGCTCTGGTTAGAAATGCTAGATAAACAACGGAGATAATCAACCGTTTCTGGACTTTCTGCTTACCCTGTATATCTGTATATAGAGTGGAAACCCTCTTTCGCATGAACATATTTGCTAAGTTTCCTTAGATCTATTTAAGGAAAGCAGACTTTTATACCAGTTAAAATATCGGGACGCGACCAATCCCACTTAAACCAACCAAAATACCACAAGCGCCGGAATTTTTCCCGATACGGTAAATTTAAATTATTTTTAATTTGACCATTTTCTCGTGGCTTAATGTAAATAAATTTGACGTTGCATCTTAAAGACAATAAAACTATCCTAACTTCATTTGTTTGTTGTTTCTTAAATAACGTGTTTGGCGGAGTTAAAAGAGGAACAAAAATACTGCTTTATCTTCTTTTACCTGTCTTAAAAATATTTAAAAACTCGATCAAAAATGCTTTGTCACACACGGCCTTATCTTCGAAGGTTAAAATATTGGTTTATAAAATTTTCCAAATGAATTTTACTTTTCGCAAACCGTACAGGAAAGTAACTTTTTCCGGCCTAATACCATCATAGGCCAGTATTAAACCTCGTTAACTGCTGTCGAGAAGCCGAAAGAAACGTGGAACAGATCATAAAATGAAAAATACCTGTAGAGGCGTTCCCAACTTTTTAACTTCATTTTTCAAATTATTAATGAAGGTTTCGGTACAAAAATACAACTTCTGCTTATAGAAAGACATATGTTTTAACGTTTAAAGTAAGGAAATATTAATTCAGATCTTAGTAAAGAAGTGTAGTATTTTGAATAAAATAAAGCTATTTTTTTCACTGATTGTACAACAAAATTGATATATCTGATTCATTTCTTAATAAAAATATTTGTTCGTTATTACCACTCGCACATCTTCTTCACTGAAGTCTTGTAAAATTATTTATCAACAACAGCTTATAAAAATAATTCACAAATATTTAAATCTGGAGAATGCGGTGGTCATTTGACTGGTGCATCAATTTCTCTTTCAATAAATCGGTGGGGATATTCTTGGGGATCATGTAAATCTTGCCGTAACGACTAAATAGTTCGTACATGCATAACCACAGTTTTCTCTGAGGCAAAAGTGGAAAATTTTCTGGAAGAATTAGTAACGTAGGAATTTAGATACAAATTTTCTTTTAAGTTGTTTGGAATTAAAACAAAACCAATAATAATGATGAATTAAGATTACCAATGTGGCCTAATCATTAATAGTTATAAACATTGTTTCTATTTATACGAGAAGTTTTTTTTTAATGCAATAATTGAAATTTCCATTTATTCATAACTCTTATTCATACTTAGAAAAAATTAATACGACTGATTACATGTAAAAATTCCTACCTGATATAAATATAAAGTTTACGTCACATTTACACCTATAAGGCTATTTTATGGTGTCTAATAATATATATAAAAAAAATAAAATCAGTTAACACGTTTTAGCTAGTTAGCCTTAGTGGGACAAAAATGAGACATCGGGACAAAAGTGTCATTTAAAAAGGCTTTAAAGAATAATTATTTGTGCAAAACATTTATTTAAATTTTATTTAAGAATAATATGAAACAATAAAAATCAACAAATTATTTTGAATAATTGAAATAAACATTTAATACTAAATGCTGTGCTATAAGAGCAATACGGATCTATCTTACTTTACATTCTTAAGTCAGCAAAACTAGAATCAAAACTCAGCTTTAATCTTTTATCTAATATCGATTTACCGACTTTTTGAACTACCTAATTTTTGATTAAAGGAAACATCTTGCTTATCCGGCCAACAAAATTTGCCCGAAGTATATTTTGGGTATTAAACAACATATCTTTCTTCTGACGTTTTGGCAACTTGTCCTACAAAATGAAACTCTTTTTTCCCATAAACTTTACCAAGATACTCTCCATTTTGGTACGAACTTTGGTTTTAAGTAATTAAAATAAGCCTCAGGTAGAGTTTCTTTTGAATTAGTATAAAGTATAAATCTACCACCTTTCTTGCTTTTCTGATTAAACATGTATTTAATTTTAATTGAACATTATCGGAACTTCAAATTATGTGGCAAATTTGAAGTGTTAGAAAAAGATTTTATTTCAAACTGTGGTAACCATTCCAAAGCTTTATATCACTGGTAATATTTTCGAATTAAAAAATTTTAGTATCATTTTTCATTAGGCTCTCAATAAATTTGTTTGAAAAGGTTAGGTCCGCACCATTTGCCACTGCTGCATCCGCATGTTTTTTAGTGCACCACCTATACCATGGGCATAAACTTGTAGTACCCTCCGCATTGCTATACAATATTATTCAATGCTCTGGACTACCCAACAATACATCCTTTAAAATCAGTTAAAAATACATTCTAGCTTTCCACACTTACTAACTCCTAGTTTTTTGTCATTTTTGTCTACCGATATCATTTTGGTCTCGTTTTGGTTTTCCACTAAATGGAACCAACATGACTAAAATCGTACCAAAATGACTTGGATAGAAATGACATTTTTACACGTTTATGAATTTAAAACGAAAATGAACTTATGTATCGAAGTAACTAACGTTTTGCAACGATTAGATATCTTACCTTATTTATAAAATGGAGCAGCAATTTAACCAAAATCTACCTAATACAATATTCTTAGGGACAAGACTGACAGTAAATTAACGTACGCTAGTTTTTTTTACGTTTTGTAATTAGAATACAAATCGCACATTCATAAACTTAACTGTTTTTATTGCCGCTACCTGTACAACTGGAATGAACCTTTCTTCTGCGCGTTAGCAAGGCTTCTAATGCGCCACCTAAAGATTTTTTTTTCTACAAACGTCAGTAAAAGTTTGATTTTTAATGCATGCTGTCGGTGTCAAACATTGCATTTTATGACACTGGTGTTAAAAGTAATTATGCCAAAAATGATTTACTTTTAACACAGATAAGAAATTACAGAAACGTAATACTTAGATCAAAATAATCCGATCGTTCAAAAGTAGCTTTATTGGCAGCTTCTTCGATTTTCACTGGGAGAAATTTATTGTCTTGATCACTTTCCATCGAACAAGAATTCGCGATTATTTGACGTTACTTGTTAACAAAGACAAATTAACAAATTCGATTTTTTTTTACCTTAGCAACTTATTTTATAGGTAAATTAGATGAAATTAGATTTTAAAAATAATAATGTCGACGATAAAAAATCATTAATTTGGACTTTTGGTGTCGTGTTCCAAACTTTCCTTCTTGCAAAATAAAATGCCACTTTAAGCACTTATATCATAAATAACTATTCTGAGCATCGCAGAAATAGGTGACAGGATTGACATGAAACCATAGGGACAAATGCTTCCTATTTAAAAGTGTAAAGCCAGTATATCTTTATAAAGAAATACACATATCCACCTTATCGATAGTACATTAACTTTGCTGGCAAGTACTATTTTTCATAAAGCAAAATTCTTTTAAACTTTTACACTAAGGAGTTGGGACAAGGGACAAAATATGACATTTTACGTTTTGTCATTAAGTTTCTAATATTTTTGGAGTTATATTCTAGTTCAGTGATGTAATTTAGATTGTCAGATTCATGTTGTTTCAATAGAAATATACCTTTCGTTTCTAACTATTAAGAGTTGATATAAAAATTCCATGGTAGTCCAGTAACTGAAGACCTAAAAGTACCCAAAGCTGTAAATAAATCTGTTCAGTTTTCATTTGGGGCGCAATTCTTAGGTCTTCGCGGATGCTTTCGAGCGAGAAAAAGTTTATCACGATTCCGATGTGGGAACCCGCTGAAAATGGCCCCTCAAAGTCCCAAAAATAAGTTTCCCGCGAAAATCTGCCAAAATATGCGAATTAAAAATTTTTTGTTCCGACAAAAAATGAAGATCACCTTGAAATCTACAAAAATGGTCTCTACCATTTTTTTCGGAACACCAATATTTTTTGCAAAAACATTCCACACTGAATAGATAGCCGGAAACGGCTAAAAAATGCAGATGGGCAAAACAATTTTTTATCAAAACGCATGAAAGATGGTAAAGGAAATTTTTTGGGCATTTTGTGAATATCTAAAATATAAATAAATAAATGATAAAAAAATGAATAGCCAACATATTAATTGTTTTTTTATCAACCGTCAAAGAATGCCGGAAATTCGGGGTATCGGTATCCTAGACTAGAATACCTCCTTAATAAACTTGCAAGATTCAATGACTAAATAAAAAAAAAATAAAACTTACTTTTTTATTTAATCATTTCCCTTTTAAACTGATGCAAATAATATTATTTAGAATTATTCTCATCTGTTTCTATTTGTTTATTCTTTAGAACAGCCTACAAAGGTATGTATAAAGGATACTAGGTATCGTGGTTGCCGGGTTTTGGGATGTTTAATCCATTTTTTTTCAGTTCCGTCAATGTTGTCCAAGAAGTGAAACAATTAGATACAAGAAATAGATTAGATATTGCGTTTTACGACACCTTTTAGACAATGCCCTAGTGCCATTACATCATTGAACACTTGCTAAGGTTTCCTTATAAAAAAGAAATGTTAATAACAAACATTTTTTCAAAAAATATTAATAAATAAATGAGATACTCTCAAAATATTGTGAAAAAAAACTTTGACTGCTTTTTAAATATTTTAGAAAAATCAGATTGGACCCACACTCGTATGCAATGATAGGTACGGGTTTTCCCATTCTGATGAACTTTGAATGATTAAAAACTGTACATTATTGCCCGAGTAATGGAACAATTCGTCCGCCCGCTTATAAGTGAATCTATGAAAATAGCGGCATTCTAGCGGTAGAGCGGCAGCTGAAATGAGGGGACTTTTGGGTCCCGTTATCTTGAAAACTATTGATTTTTCGAAAAAAATTATAGGGATCATTCTTCAATTCGCATATTTTGGCAGATATTAATAAGAAACCCATTTTTCGGGCCTTGAGGGGCCATTTACAGCCCTTTCCCACCTGTTAATGTTGATAACTTTTTTTCGCTTGAAAGCATCCCCGAAAATCTAAAAATTGCGCCACAAGGGAAAACTGTACAGATTTATTTACAGCTTTGTCCCTTCATTTACCAAACTATTGGGACATTAAATTTAAAATTTTGAGGAAAACATCCATTTAAATTTCTCAGACATCGCCTAATTTTGCAAGCAGGATAATAAACAATAGTTAAAATTTATAAAGGATTAATGACTTTAAAACTGTACTAATGAATCGTAAAATAAATTGAGGTACTACCGTTCGAAAATGATACCAAACAAACATCGTCAGCATCGATAATTAAAAGCAGCCAAGCAGCCAATAATAAACCATTATTTTTCCTGTTATCCCTATGATTTAACAGCCATTAACAATGTGACCTCCCATAGGGTCGGCAGACTTCAAAGGACTCCATATATCGCATGATTTTCGATAATACGAGGAGTAAGCCATTCAAATGTCCCTTACCGTCTTTTGTTTTGGCTGGAAACAAACGAGGTTCGATCGAGCGGCATCTTGGCTGGCCGAACGAGCTGCTTAAATGCTTTTGTTTTTTACGCTTTTCTTTTGTTCTTTTTTCACTTTTGTTTCTGCCGACGGTGTACTCGAGCTGTACGCGAACGAGCGCCAAAGTGTTAATTGGATTTTTTAAATGGTTTATGGCCTTATGGTAGTTATAACCGATCGATCGCGTCGATATGGTGATCGGGTACAATCGACTTTATAATATGTGACACATCGTCAAAACATCGTTGAACTCTGAACACAAACGCGTCCATTTTAGGATATTAAATGACTTGTCGCTCTAGAATTATGCCATGCGTGTGATAACTACTTATATGAAAGACTTAAAAATCGATGATCCAAAATCTTTAACTGAAAAAGACCTATTTTGGACAATGGATGTTGTTATTACCTTAGCGATTTACCATAAGTGTGAATTTTCCTTCATATAAAAACTAAAATCGTTCAAATAAAAATCATTTTACCTGCAATTTATACCTATTTGACCTCAATTAAAAACTAAAATGTTTTGGTTATTTCCACCCCGTATACCATTTTCAGGCATTAATTTGTCGTAGGAATGTTTCCTTTCATCTTAAACAACTACTGTTAAAAAGATCATTTTACTGCAAAAATAATTTACGTTTACACGACCAATGTTTTGTAATAAACCCGTCAAATTCCTTACATAAATCATAAAATACCACCGATATAATTCGTTACACCGTTTAAGAACTACATTTAATATATTATAATTTCATTTTAACAAACAGCAAATTAATTTTAGGCTAAATTTTGTGTTTTTTTAAAAATGTACAGGGTTTTTCCGTATATTTTGGAGCACCGCCAGAGCTGTTATTTTAGGAGTTAGAAAAACTTTAATTATAAAAGTTAAAGTATTTTTACCGTCAGAATTCATCATCAGATAAAATAAAAGAGCATCGAAAATGTGTTTAAAAATACCAAGTTTGATTTTTATATGAACCTTATATATATTATTTATTATGCTTCACTTATATTAATATTATTTATATATATATATATATATATATATATATATATATATATATATATATATATATATATATATATATATATATATATATATATATATATAATATAATAATAAATTAAGGAAGCCAAAAAAATAATATAATTCCATTAAAAAAAACTAAACCTGGTATTTTTAAACACATTTCCGATGCTCTTTTGTTTTATCTCATGACAAATTCTGACGGCTTAGTAAAAACACATTAACTCTTGTAATTTAAAGTTTCTTCTTTCTCTTAAAATTAAAGCTTGGTGGTGCTCCAAAATATACGGAAAAACCCTGTACCATCCGATACCTAGTTTTAAAGATGTTTTAATCCTTTTGGAGAAAAATATTAAAAAGAACTTTCCCTTTCTTAAGACCATTTGGAATAGTAAATAAAATAAAAGCGACAAATACACACACATAAACCAAGATTTGTTTTCTACTTTTGGAAGTTAAGCCCAAATACCGTTCAGGTAGAAGATATGTAAACTTTTGACACATAATGCATTGTTGTCATATCTTATCTGATGGCCCTAAACCCAAAAACCATCCTGTTTATTGACATAACGTCCAAAACAGTATCTAAAGATTAAAACTTTATTCAATTATTTACACAAAATTCCCAAACTTCCTTTATTTGTTAGCGATTAGAGATTTTTGGCGTTTAAAAGGTCCATAATCTCTGTTTAGCTGTGACACCTTTTTAAATATCAGTTTGGTCTGTATGTTTTTAAGTTTATGCCTTTGTTAAATAAGATCGTTTTTCCTTTTTTGTTTTTAAAAACCAATATTGCGCCCTAAAACCTAGTCAGATCCTTAGCCCATTTTTTTCAGATTTTAAAGAATCTTTTTCTCTGCGACACAAGTTAAATATATTCGTTGCTACTTTTTAATCATAATTTTTATATCGAATAATATAATACGTACTTACCATGCATTAGCAGCCATCCCAAAATAATACAACAGCAAAAACACAAAGGCACAAATGACGTTTGGCAGACCATCTGCAGAATTTGATCCCACAGTGTCTGGAACACCGCAAGAAGTGCCGGATCTACCGGCAAAAGCTCTCAAGGTCCATCCAGCTCCTACTACGAAATAGCAAAGGGCAAGGCCGACTAAAGGGAACGCTCGAACTCGCCCGCCCCCAAGGGCTAAAGTCACTACTGAGCCAAGGCTAGCTGAGAGACATACAAGGGCCCATATCGTTATCCAGACCTGTAAGAAAAAAACAGCGACTTAAGCAAACGAAAGCATCCTGGTAGGATGGAGAAATTTTAGGTCTGTTTGTTATTCAGAAGTAGTGTACACCTTTTTACACTTTTTTTACACACCCAGTCCTAAAATACAGCTTTCATAAGAGCGCTTACGTCAAAAAGTGTAAAATATTGTACAGCGACGGCCATAAAATCTTGGGCAAAAAATTTTGTCAAATTTTGACTTTCCTGCCCATTTACATTTACAAATTACATTTTGCGGCCTTAACTCATTTTCCCTATTTATATTTTTAACTAATAAGCCCCAAACATTTTCCATAAGATTTAACTACGTGCGGGCCACGGTAAAACCCTGATCTTCTTCCATCCATTTATCGACTTGCCGGGCAGTATGAACGGGACACTTATCTTGCTGAAAGATAAAATTTCTGTCCGGAAATCGATCCAGTACAGAAGTAAGCATGATATTTTGTAGTAGATCTATATATACCTCCGCATTAAACCTTTCTTCGATAAAATAACATACACCAAGTCCTTGTGCACTCAGCCACTCCCAAACATTTACCAAAAATCGCCCACTACTTTTGTCCTTTTCAATATATTTTTCATCAAATCGTGTTCCTTGAGGCCTGTATACTTGTATACCTTACGTACCCCATTATAGCACGACTGAAACACTTGTTCTTTATTTGTATTTGTTAAAAACGGTTTTAAGGCTGCCGGGTGGCAGCGCAATTCGGATATTTGCCTTATTCTTCGCCGTGCGTTCTAACCGATGCTGGAAAATTGCTTTCCGTTTTTGCTGTAAACAACTACAGATTTAAATGGTTGGTTTTTCAAAACATTAACTAAATTATTGTCTTGTTCTTGATTCGATAGTTTGGTGCGACCACTTCCAGCTCTCCTCTCAAAGGAGTGTGTTTCCTACCATTTTTTTTAACAAAATGAATAGTACTATTTGGGATGTTAAGCTTTTCCGCCACATCCCTTTCTGGCCAACCTCGCTACTCAATATAATGAATAATTGATACTTTTTGATCCAAAGTTAAGTTTGGCATTTTAATAAATATTTTGAGACACTGACAACGGACACCTGTAACTATATTAGGTTTTTCAACAGGTATTTATATTCAGTAGAAGGTGGCATAAGCCTATTTTACGAAAGGGAAAAAGAATTGCCCAAGATTTAATGGCCGTTACTGTACATTATTTCTGAATAACCTAAAGCGAGACTTTTATTATATAATATACCTATTTATATTATAACTAGATGAAAAGCCTGGGGCCCGATTTTGTAAGCAGTTTTTTTGACATTCCTTTTCTCTATCGCTTTTGAAACAGTGACAAACTTATGAATTACCTTTAAGGGCAACAAGGACATGTGATCCTTATTTTGACTTTTCCTTTCCTTATTTTTACAGAATCCCAGCTCTGTCTCCGCCAGGCGAGAGACAATATTAAGTAGCCCCTGTCTCCGTAAGACGCCTTCCGTACGGCTAACGGTAAAAAAACATTTTTTAACACAATTATATGATTTTAGCTTAAGCCATAACTTCAGAATCACGTGGACAGACAAATAAATATAATATACCTACCTACATATAAATATATCCACATTAACAAATTATATATAGATTATTAGGTAAAATGTGTTTATAGATATTTATGAAAGGTACTTATACAAGATGTTCTTAAATGTCGTGTAAAATTAAAATGGGTAATTTCACTAGTTATTTTAAGAGGATAAGTAGTAAATTAGTTCTACGGTACACAAGGCCATAACTTTTAAAAAAAATTTTTGGGTACATTTGCGACGTTTCTAAAAAAAAATTGTTTAATATTATTACAAGATATAATATGTGCAACGCACATTTTAATATTCTGCAGGGTGTTACTATTTTAAAGGTCATTACTCCTTTCACGTCTATTTTTTTTCTGATGTCACTGACCGTTTCTAATTAAAAACTAAAATTATTTTCTCCCGAAACTTCGGTAATTTTTTACTTTACGGAAATGACGCCGATTTTCATGAATTTTTGCATACTGGGGTTTTCTGGGGCCCTGATCACGAATATAAAATTTGTTTTTCGTCAACCTGTGATTTTTGAGCTATGGGGCCTACAAGTGGCACTATTACAAGGGCTATACGACTGCGCGATCTGAATTATCATTTTGTCATTAGAAAACACGTCCCTTATGGAATTTATTTAAATGGACCGACTATTATTAACTTTTATCACCCCTCCAGCACCCACACCATAGGAAAAATAAATTTTAAATACGGAGAAATTATGTCCCCATACTTAGCACTGCCTTTTTGGAAAAAAGAAAAAAAATGTACTTTTTTGTGCTGTTCTTGTGCTATTCTGTGCCGTTAAAAAAACTTTTTTTATGCATTTTTTCCTGAGATATAAAATAAACAAAATAGGAGTAGTTTTTCGTATCTACTAAGCACTGCCATTTTGCACCACAAAAAAAAAAGTACCGTGCTGTGTTGTACTCAAGTTGTTCTATCATGTGCTATTAATAAAAAAAATAAATAAGAAGGGCCTTTTTTTCTAAAAAAACCATTTTTCAACTGAGTTACATACATTTTGCATGGCAGCGAATTAAACTGTTGTGCTTAACTTGTTCCATCAGGTGCCGTTAATAAAAATTTTGAAAAATTATTAAAAACTTAAAGAAAAAACATTTTCATGTCATGTTGGCACTGCTACTTTGCACTATATTAAATCAAACCGTTGTGCTGCGTATTGCTATCATGTACCGTAAATAAAAATTTTGAACTTATTTTTATAATTTATTTTTTTCTTTTTAAGAATAATCAGTTTTGTAGTTAAGAGATTATAAAAGGACATTTGACTATTTATTGAGTTAAAACACCATGAAATGAGTTGAGGTATATAGGTTATGTATACTTTAAAGGTGTTTTCCTCAAATGTTTTACATTGCGAACAGTTAATTTTTCGAACAACTAGACCGATTTTTTAAAACCCTGTTGCATTTCGTTTATTGACATAACCTTTATGCTAATTTACTATAATTTACTAATAAACACTAAAAAATCTTTTGTTCTAAGAAAGATTTGTCTGTCTGCAGTAGAACAATGTTTTTTACGAGGCTCGACTTTGGTGGTTTCTTGATCAGGGTTAAGAAATAAAATTGAAAAATCAGTTTTTTCGTAATCTACGGATACGTAACATGACATGAAAATCTGTTTTTTCTAAAAAAAAGTTTTCTAATAATTTTTCAGATTATTAACGGCACATGATGAAATAAGTTGAGCACAACACAGCACAACAGTTTAATCCATTCCTATGCAAAATGGCAGTGCTAAATCAGTTGAAAAACATTTTTTTAAAGTTTATAATAATTTTTCAGAATTTTTATTAACGGCACATGTTAGAAGAAGTTGAGCACAGCACAGCACAAAATGGATTTTCTAGTAAAAAAATGGTTCTTCTCATTAATTTTTTTATTAATAGCACATAATAGAACAAGTTGAGCACAACACAGCACGGTACTTTTTTTATTTGTGGTGCAAAATGGCAGTGCTAAGTAGGTTCGAAAAACTACTCCTATTTTGTTTATTTTATATCTTAGGAAAAAATGCATACAAAAGTTTTTGTTAACGGCTCAGAATAGCACAAGAACAGCACATATGTTTTCATTTTTCCAAAAAGGCAGTGCTAAATATGGAGACATGGAGAAATCCCCAATTAATATTAGTGATGGAACGCACTTATGTTTCACCGGACTACCGAACTCCGGACTTCCGGCCGCCCAGCGAACCGGATGCCGGAAGTCCGGCGCCGAACTCTATGTCTTTTTTCCTCAAAAAATAAAAAATAAAATATTAATCGGTGCTGCTTACATTTAAATGTCAATAAAAGATAATAAAGTACCAAGGAAATATTGTAAACTAAGAGTTTTCTTACAAAGACAATTGACAGGCAAAGTATTCAGCTAGAGTAATATCATGTCATATATTATGGCAACACTTATTTAAAAGCCACACTTAAAAAATTCTAAAGAAAAGCTATAAAAATCACCAAAAATTCGTTAATTTATAATGAATTTTATAAATTTTTAAAATCATAAACAATTTTGTAGAAGAGTTTACTTATAAGCCTCCAAGATTCTTAAAATCCTTATTTGCTAATTGGGAATTGACACTGGCAAGCAACATATAAACCAATAGAACTGCTTGGGCTTAGCTGGGATTCCCAAAAACCAATAAAATGAGAAATTTTGTCTGGTATTCCCTAAACTAATTGAGCTGGAATTCCCCATAGATGAAAACAAATATAGAATGTAGAGCATTATTTTTCTTAAAATATCACCTAATTTGATACTTTAATTATGTTATATTTAAACTGTTTTTTAATTAATATGTGTTAGTAATAATAACTAATAATTATTAATGTCAAGTAATAAAAGTAAAGTGTGGGCTTTCTTCGAAATATGTGAAGACAATAAGTGTTTGGCCAAGTGCAAGTTATGTAAGAATAAGTTTTCTCGTGGAGTTGAAGGAAAATGTGCTTCGACCTCTCCATGAATGAAAGATGAGTGTAATAAACCAGGTACTAGTAAAAGTATCACTCTGGAACCTGTGACTAGGCAACCTACTTTACAGGAATTCACAAGTTCAAAAAAAATGTGGGACATTAATGACAAGAAGGCACGGCAAATTCATTACAAACTAGCAGAAATGATTTGCCTAGATAATCAACCTTATTAAATCGTAGAAAATACTGGATTTTGTCGTTTATTTAAGTGTATTTCTCCTCAGTATAAAATGCCATCTCGCAATTTTTTTCGTGACAATATTATACCTGACATATAAAAAAATATGTGAGAAAATTAAAACAAATCTTCAAACAAAAGAAAAAGATTTATGGCTATCTCTGACATTTGATATTTGGACCTGCACAAATACTAATGTTAGTTTTATCAGCTTAACGGGACACTGGATCGGTGACGATTGGAAAAAGGAAAATGTTATATTAAATTGTGATTCATTTCCATTCACAAAGGAGTAGCGATTGCTGACAAAATTTTAAGGTTAGTAAACACTTGGGACATAAAGATAAAAAATATTCATTTAATGCTACGAGACAGTGGTGCCAATATGATTAAGGGCTGTAAAGATGCCAATATAGGTAGTGAAAGTTGCTTCATACAAACTTTGCAATTAGTAGTCATGGATAGCATTAAACGTCAACGGGCTGTATCAGATTTGATTGCAGTTGCAAAGCGAATAGCTACCCACTTTGGACATTCTTCTCTAGCTTGCGACAAGTTGAAAAAAATTCAAGAGGAGCATGGTTTTTCAGTCAAAAAAGTTATGCAAGATGTACCAACTAGATGGAACTCTACATTCTATATGCTGGAAAGATTGCAAGAGTTGAAAAGATCCATCATCATTTATTGTGCTGAACAAGAAAATCTTGGCTTTAACAGTTTAACCAGTTACCAGTGGGAATTACTAAACTCCGCTGTAAGACTTTTGAGACCCTTTGAAGAAGTGACAAAAACAGTTAGCTCTACAGAATCAGTAATTTCAGATGTTATTCCTATTATAACTAGTTTACAGGGGTTTCTTTCTGCTGACTCAACCTCATACATGGGAACAACTAGGGATGCCCTACTAGAAAACATTGACAAAAGATTTCAATTAATTTACCAGAATCCCAATTATGTCATTGCTACTGTATTGGACCCTAGGTATAAATCAGCATTTTTTCCACCAGAAAATATTTTCCTCGCGAAGCAGTGTGTTTTAAACAAGATAACAAAGTTTAAGGAGATTCCCACTAATAGCACTGAAAGCACTGAAAATTTAAACTTAACAGCAGCACATGACAGTGATAGTGATGAAGAACCATTGTGTAAAATCATGAAACATCAAGAAGTGCCGTCAGTTTGGACATGTTTTGAACAAATTGCTACTGCCTTTTCCTTAATCGGTAATGTAAGTGTAGACCACGAACAAAAAATAGCAGACCAGTTTGAAAATTATCTTAATAAGCCCCTACAAAGGAGAGAAAGTCTAATCCAATACATTGGTGGAAAGAGCACAAGGATGAGTTTCCAAATGGAGCCCAAGTTGCTAAACGATATTTAAGCGGCCCAGCAGGTAGTGTGTATTCAGAAAGGTCTTTTTCAGAAATTGGCAAAATTTATGAAGAAAAGCGTTCTAGATTAACCAGTCAAAATGCTGAAAAACTTTTATTTATTTATCATAATTTGAAAAAGATACATTTTGATTATTAACATTGTTTTTCCTTATTTGTAGGAGAATTAGAGATTACCTGTAATCAGTTAATAAATGTAAGCTGCTTTTTCTATCTAAGATTTTTATTTTCCTCTATTTATATTTCCAATGACTTAAATTATATTTCTTTATTAATAACATTAAAAAATTTCCGGCCGGACAGCCGGGTTTTTTCAGAAAAATCCGGCCGAACCGGAAGTCCGGTGAAGTGGCCGGACTTGCCGGATTCGGTACTTGAACCGGACGTCCGTTCCATCACTAATTAATATGGTCCTGTTTAGTACTGGTTACATGATCCTGTACTTAAAAATAGGTCGTCGCACCCAGCTTATTTCTGCCATTTCTACATTCACAACTTTCAAGTAAAAGTCGGTTCATTAATTTTATTTATTCTAGTAACTTGTCTTATATGAACAATGTCGAAATTAAAATTCTACGGTGGTAGATCTCATCAAAGATCCCGGGACATTTTATCAAGTCAATAAGAGCCTGAAACAGTACGTTCGATGAATGTTTAATGTAAATTGAGTATTATTAAAAGTAAAGAATGATGTGGAGAAGCTGTATAATTTATTGCTGGTGAACAAGACTCGTAAAGAAGACAATACGGGGTATTTCTTTTAGGTAATACCAGTACTACAATTCCAAAACGGTAGGATTTATATATCAATTAAATAAGAGAAAATTTTTTAGAGGTTATTAAAAGTATGTTTATCAAAAGTGTTGTGGAATTTTTAGAGATTTAAAAAGTCGCCACAAAGTGTATTAGTCTAAGAGCCAGTGAACCATCCGAATAACCCATTTTCCACAAAGCTAGAAAATTTTTAAATATTATTTATTTTATTAATTATGAAAATACCGTTCTGGCAGGTATCCTCCGTTTACTTCATCATCCCTTAAAATTTTGAAAATGTATTGTTTTTTAACCTGCTTCCACAAAGCTAAAATTTTGATATGATGTAATTTATATTGTGTGATTTGAAAAAAAATTGACAACGTATTTTGATGGTTACAAGTATGTGCCAGACGATAGTAAAGTTGTGGTTAGTTGTGGTAATAATTATACATACAAATAATAATACATAATAATCTATAAAAAAAGTATAATTTAAAAAAAATATATATAAATATCTTTATTCTGGAGAAAAGCCAAATAATTTTTCTTTTAATTTGATATTCCCAGAAATCAAAATAAACTATAAAAACATCAAGTAATTTTAGATATGACTTAGTTGGCTTAAATCGAACTGATTTTGTCGTCATGTTATAAAATGAGGTACAAGTATTTTTCGGACATCCTGTATATATTCATCTCCCTTATCTATTTTTTTATATAAAGATTTATTTTAATGCTTTTTTTATTTTACATACTCTTATCTAAAAAGGATGAAAAAATCACAGGCTGCAGTTAATAACAAAAACAAAAAAGATGACATGTTTTAAAACATTACAACAGATTGTATTATTTTAATTATAACGCATTTATTATAAAAACATGATCATTCAAAAGCGCACGTCGTGTTTTATGTAAGCCATATTTTGACAGCTTGAATAGTGTGTGAAAAACGAAGTAAAAATAATTTTACACTGACACTGGCACGATGCAGCTGGTTTCCTTAACCAGGGGATGGATGTTGGTTTATTTAAAGTCTTATTTTGAAATAAAGAATCCGCACAAAGAAAACAAAGGGAAATGGGATGCACTTTTAGTATACAGGATATATTAAAAATATCTGTCATTTTTAGGATCTGCTAGAGTGGGAAAAAAGGCTCTTACAATCCACCTGCTCAAATACCATTCAGTACGTTTACATTTTGTAGTTTCGATCCGATCAGTCGATCGAATACAAATGAAATTCAGGATATAAGCAGCCAAAACTTTCGACCGCATGCCAAAAATCAAGTCAATCTTTCATTTTAAGCAATTTGGACTATTGTATCGAATGGAGAATAAAATTTTAGTAATAAATTGGGAGCAGATTAAAGTGAAATGATACAAGATGACCTTCGAACCTATTACCATGACGTGTATATAAAGAATGTAAAAGCTGTCAAAACACGTATTTTTTCAACTTTTTTAATTGTTAAAAGGCGGTTTTAACAATACGAGAATTATTTTGATAATTGTTGCCATAATTGTGAACAAATTTTAAACAATAACACAGGTCCACAAAAAAAAGTGATGTGTGCTGGGTGTCGACTAAGGTTTTCTCGTATTTTTTTCCGCTGAACACGAAACTAAAGTCCAAAATGGGGGTGAAACAGCAAAAAGTCGAGAAAAACACAAAAAACCGATACGGTACATTTACCGGCAGAAACCTGCTGCCACGGAATGTTTGGACTACGATTACATTTACTATAAGAGATACAACAAATTTTATATAACAAAAATAGAGCTTTTAAATTGTCTATATAAGGAGTTATATAAACATTTTTGATAAGATAAATGATAAAGCACATATAAACAAAAATGTAATTTTGACAAAAAATTTCGTTAAAAAAATATTATTATTGTGATTTTTGATTTTTTTAATAAATATTATTATTTTTATTTATTTAAATCCAAAATTACCTAAAATTTGCAGAAAAAATCCAAAAATAATAAAAAAAATGTCATTTTTTTCCGGGGTATACCTTGAAAAAATCCTAAAAATTCCAATTTTTGATGATGACCCGAAAAATATTGCATTTAGACAAAAAGGTTATATAACTTAAAATAAAGGCCTTGTAAAGTTACATAGTTATATCATTTAAAGTTTCGTGTATCTTTTAGAGTTTTTGAAATATTGACGTTTTATAAAAAAAATGCTAATATCTGAAATTACGCCTTTTTTCGATTTTTTGCTCTTTAACCCCCAATTTTGACGTGTTTGGCAGAAAAAAATACACCAGAGAATCTTATTTCGACACCCATCACACACCATTTTTTGTGGACCTGTGTAATTATTTGGTGTATTAATTAATAATTTAACTAATATTTTTGAAATGAAAATACGAAAACAGGTTCTATATTTTTAACAAGGAATGGGATCGTTTTGGAAACCGTCTTATTTTTCCGAAACGTTGGTATTTTCTTTGGTAACAACAGAATTACTTTATTATATGTTTCATATTTACTTACATTTAATAAAAGTAGTAATAAACGCTAGACTTTGAAGAATATTGTCTTTGTGTTTTGAAATTTCGGGTATTTATTGTTACCTTTTTCTATTTTCTAATTTTAATATATTTCTACTAAAAATAAGTACGAAATCCTTTTTATTAAGGAGTATCAAAAAAACGCTTTCAAAACGAACCAAAACATAAGGTGCCCCATAAAAAAATGTTAATTTTGTGTCGTATTCTTTTGGTCCCAATTTAAAATATTTTTTAAAGTATTTTTAGATTCTACGGAAAAAATACACAATATGCCTATTTCATATTTTTTTGTACTACCGGGAATTTCAACCTTTCTTTTTATTAAATATTTGAATACATTTCTGTACTTTTTAAGGATTTGTTAATTTTTAACATTTTTAAAACTTTTTCTTACATTTAAATCATTCTGCAGCTAAGGCACTAATTTACATATTTACACGTAAAGTATGATCAGCTAGAAATTTAGAAAGCTTTTTCTTTTTTAATACGATGAACCATGCATTAAACTAAATAAAATACTCTAAAGTTAATGTAGAAACACAACTTTAGAATATATCAACACATTATTTACTATTGTTTGCAAACTGTGGGCTCTGGCTACTATTGCAATTTTTGAACAGACAGCTTCGATGTGACGTACTTGCGCGGGAAAAACTATTTGGTAGCACACTATTGCGACTATATCGTATCTACACGTCTTTGTCTACAACTTACCTCTGCAATTTTTTTCTCAGCGTCATCAAACATTCCACTTTCAACACAATTTATTGGGCCACAACCAGGTAGTCCATTCCTTATGCTGTGAGGCGAACACTCGAATTTTCTTACGGCAGGATCAACAGGAGCCCGAATATCTACCTTGTCTTTGGGACCTTCCATGCACATATGTTCATGATTGTTTTCTATCGGAAAGCGGGAACAGTTGAGTGCATCTGGCCATGGAAAGCCAAAACCCTGAAAAGAAGTGATGTTTTAATACATATTAGGAGAGTTGGCAAAAGCTGCAAGCTTAAGTAAAATAACGTATTGTATATGTCTCGTTGGGAGTAAAAAAAGGAAGTTTATCGATATAGAAGATCTTAAGCTTTGGAAAAAGAAGAGATGCTAATCAGAGTTGGGCAGGAATCGAATTCTTTCGGAATCGATTCCTTTTTAAGGATCCGAAGCTGAAATCGATTATATTTTAAAAATAGGATCCGTGATCCGGATTCGTTATGTAATTTTAAAATAATCCGGAAATGAAAGGATTCGATTCCAAGAGGAATAGATTTCTTATATTTCTAATTTGAGATAAATCGGTTTATAAATGTCAAAATCCGCCATTTTAAATACGCCATCTGAGGCAAATAAGTTTATAAATGCCAAAATCCCCCATTTTAAATTTTCAAATTTTTACCCAACATTCTTAATCAGCTTCACATTGATTTTCGGAAATAAAGATAAAGAATTTTAAAATCTTTAAATAATATTTCCGTTCAAAATACAGAAATGTGTGTTCCTAGTGGAATGGAGAATTGTGAATTCCTCATTTCACTCTACACGCCCGCTTCAGTTCCTTGCTCGGTTTTGGAACCATCCGTATACCAGATGATGTCTCCAACCGTGCCGGGGAGATCGGGTTGCTGCCACTCACTTCAATCTGGAATTTTTACCTCGAAGTTTTTGTTGAATGAGTACTGGGGAATCATCTGGTCTGTTCTCTGGTCCCAAACTAGCGTAGACACCAGTTGGTTTCTGTTGCAGTCGGAAGTAGCTCATTCTTGCCTCTCCCATCACTATAAGGTTAAGTGGTGGAAGGTCTAAAAAACACTACATGGCCGCTGTTGGGGTTGTTTTAATTGCTCCTGTTATAACTAATCAAGCAAGTCTCTGTACCTTCGCCAGTTCTGTAACAGCAGTTCTTTGTCGCATTTTAGTCCACCATACCAGTGATGCGTATGTTATCATAGGCCGTACCACCATGGTGGATAACCAATAGACCATGTTTGGTTTAAGGCCCCATGTTTTCCCATGAGCGCGTCTGAAAACCTTAACTAACAGAAAATAATTATGACGCCACTGCAATCTATGCAAAAATCGACTAAATATTGCCATTTAAAGTTCTTTTCTATCTCAAGTAATAACCAACATACAGGACTATCGTAAAATCAACAAAAATTCAAAAACGCCAAGTTCAAGTTAGCCCTAAAATTTTAACACATTTAAATTTGTCTTAAAAATCCGTCCCGAAAATGTGTAAACAGAATATCTATATCTCTTTACTTTTTGATTTCTCCTCAATACCCCGTATATACAACCAAAACGCGCCACCCAGTAGGAAACACACCTAACTGTGATTTTTAACCAAAATATGTTGTTTTTCAGGTCCAGAGAAACAACATTTAAATTAAACATTTTTTTTCGTAACCATAGAGTTTGGTATCCAAAAACAGGAATACCTAAATTTTACTTGCATTTGATCTTAAAGTTTTGATTGCTCGATCTTCATAATTTTTTAATACGAGTTTAATACCTAATAACAGGACTTTTAAATGGGCATTTTAAATTTTAATACATCTTCATATTCCGCAAACAAAGAAATTATTAAACGGTACTTGTGAAAATTGCAATAAGATGTCCCATTTATAAATTGTTTGAGGTTATCTCAAGAATCACATTTAAGAACCTTATGAAAATCTACCATCGCAAGTTTTGGAATATAGTTCCAAAAAAATGTTCCAATTAAGGGCATAACATATTCAAATTTGAAGAATATTTACCAAAAACTTATTTGGCTAAGAGTTAAGCACTTTAAAATAGGGTTCGAGGATATATATCAATGGATATATATCATGATATATATCCGATATATATCAAATGGTTTTTTATGATATATATCAATACCAAAATGGTTTAAAAATTTTATATTATTAAGTAATTTTTGGCGTTTGTTACCGTATTTCTACTTCCCCAATGTAGATAGCGTTGGAGTAGAGTTAAAACAAATACTCCTTAATAGTAAGTTCTAATCCATAAATGGCAACACTTTTGCCGGCATTGATGGCGTCAGTCCTGTCAGAAAAATTTCGTTACGAAAGAGGAAGTTTTTTTGTGTTTATTCCATTATTTTTTACAAAGTAATTGACAAAGCGTAGAAACGATTTACTTCATTATTGAGTATGTAAGAAGCATTAAATAACTTTTGTATTTTAGAATATAACTATTTATTATATATATATAATATATATATATATATATATATATATATATATATATATATATATATATATATATATATATATATATATATATATATATATATATATATATATATATATATATATATATATATATATATCTTTAACGCTTCAATTTTTCATCTGAATTATGTATTATCATTCGTATACTAGTTACCATTTGTAATAAAAACAAAAGATGAACCGGATTCGTGATCTGATAAATAGGAATTGATTCCCTGGATTCGATTTCTCTTTTCTCTAAAAAAGGTATCCTGATTCAAATTGGTGATTCGATTCCCTTACGAGGATCCGGATCCGTATATCGATTCCATTTTTGAAGGATCCGTTCCAGCTTTGCAGCTAATTCGCCTAGGCACTTAAAAGGGATAAAGAAGTATCTAGGGAACAATATATCTACTAATTCTTCAGAGTGAGGCGGTGAACATATTTATAGACTGTGAAGATTAAGGTAAAGTTCCTTATACAATCAGCTATATAAGATAAGTTAATAAAGCATTTTTGGGGGACTAAGGATATAAAAAAAAATGAATAATGGGGTAAAAAAACTTAAGTGTATTGTAGGCAGGCATTTCTTTTATCTTTAGGACAGACCATGAAGGCTTGTATAAAGCCTAAGTATAGTTCCATCAGTATAAAAATGATAATTCGGTACCCGTTAAAAAGAAAAAAAAAACATAAAAAGTAGCTAAGCGGCCGTCTTTGCTTTTTATAATGTGCCTCTTTCTGCACGTGTCTGTAAAAATAGTCCGTATAAAAAGCAATTATTATAAAATAAATTATTTTTTCTTTTCAAAGAGCACCGAATTTTCATTCTTATGCTGAACCAACCATACTAGGTATAGTAAGTGCTGGGGGTTTTAAGATGTTTAAGCATTTTCCCCAGTTCCGTTAAATTGGATTATTTTTTATATGGGGTTGGGCAAATTGGTCCCCCAAATGGTCCTTTTTTACTGCAATTTACTATGATCCCACCACGCTGTTTGTTAGGGCTGTGCCAAAAGCTGGTTTTTAAAGGAGATTCCTCGGTAGATTCCTTAAATACAAAACAGGTTCCTTCATGTACCTTGTCAGACTTATTTTTTTTATGTGCTTATTTGGTCCACTTATGTACCATAAGTTGATCTACCATTATTCTTGCTGCCTTGAGGGTGTAGTTCAGCATGCCTGAAGTAATCTTTGGGAAAAACATTTAATAAACTTTTGGCTTGCCGTTGTCCCTGTTATTATAACTTCCGTCTAAAGGATTCTTGGTGTATCCAGTTTTTAATGAATGTTCCACCAGAGACTACATAAAGTCTTGCTTACTCATTTTATGAATAACCTATATTACACAGCTTAAGACCCAGGCCACAGTCAGCTTGTTGAACAGTCCAATTTCTTCAGGGGGTAGATATACAGTCTAAAACAGATTTAATAGAAGCTGATGGGCTGCTTGACTGTCCAAATAGATGACAATGTTTTTTCATTGTTTTTTTTTTCACGAAGCTTCTCTTCTTCTAGATTGGAGACACATTTTTTACTACCTTGTTTGATTTTATGTTCCAACTTAGAAAAAATAAAGAGTGAACTTTTAATTAACACGTTTTGTGATAGTTTAGTATAAAAATAAGTAGTTTTGAGGAAAAGGATGGGTTATTATCAGGTTAGTTTGCTTACCTAATACGACTGATGATGGAAACTCGAAAACGATACATTTCCGACTAAAAATTTTCTTTAAATTCGTTATCAATGCCACAAAAAAACCTACTACCTATACCTACCAAAAATCACAAAATCGGCTTGGTATACGAAAACTCGAGCGAAAACTAGAAAATTACTCATATACCCATAATATCTGAAATAATGTATTCTTCTAATTTTTTATTTTAAACCTTACTACACCCAAACTACAGGGTTCCCCATAATAGACTCTACCCATTTTAATTGCTCAGTAAAATTGTTAAAACTTAACATTTTATTACACTTAATTGCAATTTACTCTTTGGGATTTATTATAACATACGACTTACCTAACTTTTAAAAATTACGTTTTTTAAGTAAGTGCCATTAACTTCAATTCACTTTTCAAGATTTAACAAGAAATGGTTCATGGCTATGACACGATGAAAGAAAACCTGATCTATTCACCGGACCTCTTCAGGAATTCGGACTTTAAGATCTTGGATGTTTTTTGGACGAGTTGCAAAAACATTTGACTTTAAATTGCCCCACAGATCTGGTGCACTTAAGTCCGGGGACCTTAAAATCCATTTTAAATCCCCAAATGGTAAAATGGGTCGGCCATTAAACACTGCTCGCAGAACTCTTTTAGAGTTTTTAGCGGTATGAACTGTCGCTTCATCTTCTTTACGAAAATCAATGTTTCCTAGTTTAGTGACAGGTGCCTAGTCGATTAAAAATATATTGATTCAAATCCCAAAGGCCATAGAATATAATAATATAAAAAAAACGTACTGACTAATATAGAATTTATTTCAATAACAAAATATGTAGTCCATTAGGGGGAACCCTGTATAACTAGAATGATATAAGCAAAAACAATGAACAAAATTTGTCCTATTGGTCTAAAAAGTCATTAACAATAGGGACAGATATGAGTGCCAATGAGGGGATTTTTGTTCAGTTGTTTTTGCTTTCGGTATGTTCAATTATTTATTATGACTGCAGTATAAAAAAATAGTAATTCCTGTATAAAAAGTACTTAACTTCCGTCGACCGAACGCTTAGACACATAGTTTTATTAAGGTTATGTACAAGTACTTATTAGCTTACAAAAGTTGTTGTGGTAAGTTTTTACTTAAAAATTTTAAACAAGGGTCTTAGTAATTTAAATAATGTCAACAATTAAATATTTCCATAAAAATAAAAAGATAATTTAAAAAAACTCACCTGTAAAACAGGATAGCACCTTGATCTTACACTTTCGCAAAGTCCCCTACAAGGTCCAATAGGATTAGCGACTTTTTCCGTACACATAGGCACATACACAGAACACAAAAAAAGTTTAAGCTGCTGACTACATCCATACTGAATTAAAGGCGAAAATGATTTTAAATTATAATCAGCTTCTTGTTGAACATCATTTCCACCTAAATTCGGCATCCCCGTCATATTATAACCGAGTCCCATGCACATTTCGACGCGAATAGGTTCGCATGTTCTCAATAAAGGTTCAGCGAAAGAGTTTTGATTGAAAAACGCGAAAACTATGAAAAATCTCACGGAAAACATTATAAACGATGGCCGCGCCGCAACAGCCCGTTTCAAAAACAGCTTCACGCAAAGCTCTCTGCGACCCGAGTGAAGCACGCTTTTGTTTTCTTGCGGTTTCTTAGGTGATCCGATGAGGAGCAGAGGAATGTGGATGCTGCGTTGTCAGGTTTAAAATAATTCCTGAAATAAACATTTATATAAGGGCACTTTTAGAGGTGTTTATTAACAAAGTGTTTATTATTTTACTCTTGGGAAACAATAAAGACGAGAACTTTCTGGTGAATAATTTAGTAGGTTCTTAAGGCACTTTGAAAATTTGTGTAATTGTCCTTGAAGGACCCCTAAAACATAAAAGTTAAGGTCTGGCTGAAGGGTAGCGGCCCCTACCAATTCTAAAATTTAAAAAATTCAAGGTTTGGTAGGGGGCCGCTACCCTCTAGTCATACTGGACTTTTATATTTAGTGGTTCTTTTAGGACAATTTCACAAACTTTTAAAGTGTTTACCAGCTCTCCTACCACAGCTGTCAAAACTTGAATTACTTGAAGTAAAATTTTTATTCAAGTACTTTTCTGTTCTTGAAGTATTTTACTTTAAGTACTTTTTATTAAGAAGTACTTGTACTTGTACTTGATTAATTTAAATCAGAATACTTGAACTTTTACTTGATTTGACCAAGTACTTGAAGTATTTTTCCAAGTACTTGAAGTATTACGATGTACTTGAAGTAAAAAAGTACTTCAAGTAAATAAGAATTACTTAAAGTAAAAAGAAATCAATCAAGTACGCCAAGTTATTCACGTTAGATAATCGCGCAAACAGGTTAAAACAAGAAGATTGCACGATCTTTGCTGACTCTGATCCATTAATTAATCGGCCGAGTGATGATCGCGTCGTTAAATTTAGCAATGAACTTAGCAATTGTTAAAAGTTAACAACGGTTTAGCATGTTTAACAAAACGTCATTGTCAGTGTTATTTAATGATTTTAGTAGGCAACCTGTCAAAATCTGACATTTTGTTAAACATTCTAAACCGTTGTTAACTTTTAACAATTGCTAAGTTAACAACGGTTTAGAATGTTTAACAAAATGTCAGATTTTGACAGGTTGCCTACTAAAATCATTAAATAACACTGACAATGACGTTTTGTTAAACATTCTAAACCGTTGTTAACTTTTAACAATTGCTAAGTCCATTGCTAAATTGAACAACGCGATTATCACTCAGCCGTTAGCTCTCAATTGAATTGTTAATGGCACCCAGAGTGGTAAAAATACAATTATTTTTAAATACCTTTAATTGGGTACTTAAAAAACATCACAATATTGTATAAATACTAGTTTAAAAATTTTTTGATCTCAAAAGCAGATTTAAAACAGTAAAGCTGATTAAGCAGAATTGGCCACTTTAAAAGCAGAAAAATTTGTTAAGAATAAATTGGGTATGAGAAAAGCTGCGCTTAACAATTGTTGGTAATGAGACAACACACGTTATAAAATTTAAAATTCTACCTTCATTAGTAGCGTATAGAAAAGACTCATAGAAAAATTCTGCACTACAACTTGACAAATCTAGCTTGGAAGATAAAACTTGATTGCGTAGTATCAAGACTTTCCCACTGGCAGGAGCTCATTTGCCACTTTTTGTGGTCTAAATAAGCACATAGACAAAATAAGTCAGACAAAAAACAACCTTTGCAGATTCTGGCAGAAGAGGATAGAAACACCTGAACGTGTTTGGTAATAAGATCTATTCTTGTTCCAAAAAGAACCTTCCTCGCACGCCCACCGCCAAATTGTATCACTTACGTCATAAAATTTCTACTGGGTGTTTCAAAATTATATTAGAAAAGCATTCTTTAGTTTTCAGCTGTATACCAGCAAATTCTTAAATATTTTCCCGACGTCGGAAATTTTAGAATAAAAAAATATATTAGGTTACAGTTTTACATTTTTTTGAAATTAGAACTTTATAAGTTACTAAAAAATAATTTTAATGACATTTTTTGTCCACTTAATTTTGATATTCACGGCAGTCCCCGTTAAAATTATATTAACTTTTTTCAAATAATTTATTCACCAGAATTACCTAAATTCATTTGGATTTTAAAACAAAAATCCGTTAAGGTAAAAAATTATTATCAAAAAAAAAAACAAATTAAAGGAATTTATAAATCATTAAAACCATTATTTTTTAGGTAATTATTCACAAGTGGGGTTAAGCCTATTTTTGGTCATAAAAAATAGATGAATTGATGGATCGTCATAATTTTTTTTTAATATTTTGTTTTTACGGCGGATTTATGGTGATGATAGCAAAAATATTAAAAAATTAATATTTAAATTAAAAGATTAAAAAATCGATATTTTTGCAAATAATCTTAGATAACTTTTATTCTCATTGTCTTTAGCTTATTGTTATTTTTTTGCAATCTACGTTTAAAAACAAAGAATTAACAAAAATGATGTTAAAATGAGATTTGGTTAGTTGTCGCGAGACCGATTTTTTTAAATTTCAAAGTTGATTTTTTTGTTGAAAAACTAACTTTTTTAATTATTTTTTTTTACAAATTGTTTGTTTTTTGTGTATTTAAAAAATATATACATCAAAAAAGATAAAATAGAAATTTTATCCAAAAACATGAAAACCAATATTGTTTTCAACTTTTAAAGGCAAAAAAGCTATCGAAATCTTTATTTTTTCCTTTCACGACATTTTTAATCATAAATACGCCGTAAAAACAAGCAAAATTAAAAAAATAAATAAAAACTGTTAATTTTTCACCTAGATATGGCCAAAAATAGGGTTGACCCCAATTGTAAATAATTACCAGAAATTATTGGAATATACATAAGGTTTAGCGTAATACCTAAATCCAGCTAATTTTTAAAATTTTGTCCTCAGAATTAATCTAAAATCGTGGAGACGACTACTAGTAGTAACTTCCCAAAACAAATAAATAAAATAAACTATAAATGAAAACAAATAATATCATACTTTTAAGATCAGAAATAAGCAGTGATGAAATAAATGTTTTCCAATCATTCCCTATTAAAACAATATAATATGTACAGGGTCTTTGATTATATTTAAGTGGCTTCTGGAGCCTTTATTTTTAAAGACAGAAAAAAATGTTTTATATAAAAATTGTAGGATTTTTTCCATATTATCTTTTGAAATTATCGGTAAAAAAATATCGCACTAAAAAAATGGAAAAATATAGGCAACTTCAACTTTTTTAAATGAAACACCCTGTATATTATGCGCTATAACGAAATATCTTTTTTTCTGATTTTAAATATATATACATTGATTATATTTGGATGAACCATTTTTGAGATATTTAAGCTTATTAAAATATAAATAAATTGAAAAAAAAAATCATATTAGTATCAAGAAAGCTATGAAAACAATAAAATTGTTTTAATAAATTTGACGTATTGATATTGTAAAAAGTTGAAATTTATCATTTTAACTATTAAAAGTAGTTTGTATTGCTTTTTTGTCGATGGGCTATTCAGAAAAACAAAAAATCGCTATTATGCGACTTTTTTATGGTAACAATAATAATGTGACGACATTGCAAAGGGAATATTACTTATTATATCCTTAATAACGGATAACGGGTACCATCCATAGATACTATTAAACACATAGTAAAAAAGTTTAAAATTGAATGAAAAAAGCCTTTAAAAAAAATTTTTTTAGGATTTTTTTTATTTGCCAAATTAAAAGGATCCAAAAAAAGTTTTTTAAATTAAAATTTTTAAAATTTTCAAAACCGTTAAGTCTTCCTTCACCCTTTAGCAGGAAAATCTTTTAATCAGAACAAATAAAAAACATTATTGGGTCCAAAAAAAAGGTCCAGAGAAAACCCTCACCAAATGTAGCAATATAACAATTTTATTGTTTCCATGGCTTTCTTGATACTAATATGAAACTTTTTTGTAATTTATTAATAATTTAAGCTAAAATATCTCCAAAATGGTTCATCCAAATATAATCAATGTATATATATTTGAAATCAGAAAAAAAGATCTTTCCTTATAGCGCGTAATAGACAAAGTATTTCATTGAAAAAATGTTGAAGTTACCTATATTTTTCCATTTTTTTATTGAGATATTTTTTTAATGATAATTTCAAAAGATAATATGGAAAAAATCCTACAATTTTTATAAAAAACATTTTTTTTGTCTCAAAAATTAAAGGCCACAGAAGCCACGTAAATATAATTATACTTACCCCGACAAATTTAATTTTTCATAGTACACCTTGGCAACAGCGCCGAAACGCACTTTTCCGAAAGCTCGTCGAGGCCCCGAGTAGTACCGAATTATTTAAATAAGCTCACTCAAGCTTGTTTTGGTAAAAAGCTGTCGACTTTTACAGGCAAATCTTTTTTTCTTATTACCCAACGCAGCACATGCCTTTTGCTTAAGGAGAGCTTCCTTGGTGCACGGTAGCCAAACCTTGGTGAAGACTGTAAGACCGAACTAAGCTACGGAGCAAGTTGACCCGGCTTTTTATAATTTTTCATAGGCCTTTCGGTTTTGTTTATTATATTTATTTTAGCGGTAAAAGTTCAGTTGCCTATTTTTTTATGATAAATATAAAAAGCCGTATCTAATGTGCTTTGTAGACGCTGCGCTCGGTAAATAAAGGGGGGAGATAAGATAAAATCTACAACTACACAAGGTATTTTTTAAAGGATAAAAACCTTATTTAAGTAGGTATATTTCTTTTTACGTTTCAAATATTTATTTATATTTTATTAGCATAATTACATTTATCACCACACTTTAAAATATATTATAATATACCTACAACTTACCTATTTATTTATATAGCGGTTACTATATAATAAATAATAAACCGTCTATGTATTTATTCCGCACTGTTCTAATTCTGCGTACTGTTATTAATGTTATTATTTATTATTAATGGACGGCCTTTTAAACTTTGATTTTTTTTCTATGGCATATAGTACCTGAAATTTTTACAGAAGGTAGGGAATAGCCCAAGAATCAAATTCTATATCATGCCGAGGGGCGCTTTTATCCTGGGGTAGTTGCCACCCCATCTCGGGGGAGGAAATTACATTTTACCTACAGAAATCGATAAAAAAGGTAATTCTGAGTAAAAATGTTTCATACATTTTTTCCGTAAAACTGTTTTTTTTGAGTTATTAGCGTTTAAAAGTTACAGTTTTTCGACAAAAAAAATGACGTTTTTAAAGGGTTTTTATTAGCAGGTATGGTGGATTTTAATGAAACACGGTGATTGTAAAAATAACTTTTGTTTTATTTAGAGCCGTAATTTTATGTGTCTTTTAGCTAACACCTATCTTATGACTGACTTGTTGGTGTGTGTTGTATATCTTAACTTAAACATAACACTAATACAAAACTGTTGTATAAAGAGCGGGACTTAAAAGTAACCGACTCAGCTTTACTAGAAGGCTAACTTTATGACTAAACAATCATAAAGATTACGAATATTATTTTGCTAAGCCAACACACCCCTCAAAAATATGAGTTTGAAATTGTTACTTTGGCTTATGGGGAATTAACAACTGATGATCCAACATTTGTTGCTTGGGCTAGGGAAAAACCCCAGAAAAACCTAACCAGATCATGAAAACTTTAAATTATTAAACAATAGTTTATAATTAAAAAAAAATGTATCATGCTTCTTATTTTTCTTGCAATCCCAATTTTTCTCTCAGTCCCTTGAACTGTTGTGGTGGCAATGATTTTGTCAGTAGATCAGCCTCCTGGTTACCTGTGGGCAAATATTTTAAACAGACAATCTTGTTCTCTACTTGCTCTCGTGTGAAATGGTATTTAATGTCGATATGTTTAGAACGTTTGTGATTTACTGGATTATTTGCCATTGCTATACAACTTTGATTATCTTCGTATAAAGTTATTGGTTCAAACATACTGACATTAATACTAATTAGCAAAGATCTAAGCCATAAAGCTTCCTTTATAGCCTCAAATACAGCCATGTATTCAGCCTCTGTTGATGACGTTGCTACTGAATTTTGTCGCCGTGTAATCCATGTTACTGTACAACTTTCAAATAATTTAAATAAACAACCTGTTGTACTTCGGCGATCTAATTCATTATTTGCCCAATCGGCATCAACATAGCCGTTAATACATGGTTATAATTTTCATTACGTTTATACATTTCATATTAATCGTTCCTTTTTACATATCTCAATACCCTTTTTAGACATAACAATAGTTCTTTGTTGCATTTGTACGATATCTGCTTAATAGATTTACCTTCATACGCCGTCGGACGTGTACATAGCATTGCGTACATTAAACAGCCAATTAAATTTCGACAAGGTGCATTATAACTATCCTCTAAGTTTAATGCTTTATAATTTAATTTTACAAGGCAATGGGGTACTGACAGGGTTGCAGTTACTCATATTAAATTTTTGTAAAATTGATTTTAAATATGTGGTCTGATCAAGTGAAATTTCAGAATTTGACCTATTTATTCTTATGCCTAGAAAATAATTAATTTCTTTTAAATCAATCATATCAAATTGTTTCATTAGAAACCTTTTAAAATTATTCATTGTATTTATATCTTTAGTTGCGATAACTAAATCATCAACATATAAAAGAACAAAAATATTTTTATTTAAATCGCCTTTGTTTAAGAAATATAAACAATTGTCGATGACGAATTTACAAATCCTTTTTCAATCAATATATTATGAAAGCATTCATACCAGCATCGAATGACTGCTTTAAACCATATAAAGATTTATTTGAATTTACAGACCACATTTTTGTTTTTAATAACAACACCCGTCAGGCACCCGCATATAAATATTTTTCTTTTAAGGTTCCATTAAGAAATGCTGTCTTAACATCCATTTGATGAATTAACAGCTCATACTGATTTGCTAACGCAAGCATACACCGAAATGAACTGTTGCACACAACTGGTGCGAAGGTTTCATCGTAATCTAATATTTTTCTTTGACTAAAACCGCGCGCTACTAAACGAGCTTTATACTTAACCCAATTTCCGTTACTGTCGCCTTTTATTGTAAACACCCATTTACAGTCGACAATGTGCATTATTTGGCTTTGTACGAACGTCCACGTTTTTTATTTGCTCTAATGATTTTAGCTCATCTTTAATGGCTTTTTCCCACTCAATTCTACACACGAACTTTTAGCTACATCTTGATAACATTGTGGAATGTCTTTTCACACATTAAATTAGCTATAAAATAATTATTGATTTCAAAATTATCCTTTATAGGATATTATTGGTTTATCTTTTAATCTTTCACTCCTTCTTATATCATGTGTATTATTTAATTTCCTCAGTTTATTTGAGGTACACGGACTTTCATTATCACTGATTGAGCTCTCACTTATTTGTTCAGGGACATCCTTTACAGAGGATGTTTGACCTTAAGTGCAATTTTCAGGGACATCTCTTTCATTGAGTGTTTGTTTGCACTTATTGTCCCGTTTTATCAGGATATTATCTACAGATTTACCATCAGCAACACCCCTGCTGATAAATTATCTGTACCTGTTGGTACATTTTTATCTGTATTTATGTTATTATTTATTTGGCTACCAATTTTGAGCAGATCATCAAGTTCTAATCTTGATGTTTTATATATAATTTCATCAAAAATTACATCACGTGCAATTATAAATTTTTCCGACTTTACATCGAAAATTTTGCCACACCCGTTTGGCTTTTATAACCTACAAAAATTCCCTTAAATGATTTACTATAAAATTTGGATCTTTTTGTTTTATTATGTATATATGCTGTGCATCCAAATATTTTTAAGTTTCCTAATTTTGGCTTTTTATTATGCCACATTTCGTACGGTGTTTTTATTTAATTTTATCGCTTTTGTTGGCAATCCTATTCACTAAATACGTTGCAGTTAAAATTGCCTCCTTTAGAAGCGTTTATCTAAGCTTGCACTGTGTACCATTGCACGCGCTTTTTCGGTTAAAGTCCGATTCATGAGCTCAGCCACTCCATTTGTTGGGGAGTGCGCGGCACAGTAAGATGATATGTTATTCCGTTTTGTTTACAGAATTCCCTTCATTTCGCCAGATAAATATTCTGTACCATTATCACAATATAAATTAACTAACTTTAAATTAAAATGGGTTTCACCTTTTGCAACGTAATCTTCAAAATAAATAAAAATTTCTGATTTCTTTGACATCAGATAAGTTACAGTATAATGAGTATAGTCATCAATAAAGTTTACAAAATAATTTTTATTATCTATTGTAGAAGGTGTTATGGGGCCCACATACGTCAGAATGTACAATAAATAGAGGTTTTTGTATATACTTTTTATCTTTTATTTTGGCGAAAGGAAGACGTGTTTGTTTTCCGTTAATACATGCTTCACATAATGAATTAATAGGATTTACATGTTTTAAATAAACACTATCATAAGCTATTTCCCTTTTTACTTTAAGTTTAGGGGTGATCTTTACTGATGGGGCCCTAATCGCTCGTGCCACATTATTTTGTAATATTAATTTCAGCCACGTGACCTGCAGCCCGGGGCTGTATTAAACGCATTTTGTATTATTAATTCTATAAAGGCGCGTACTGACTTGAGCAATTTTACGCGCACGAAAGGTTTGCGGGAAAAATGCTCAGGTCTGTACGGGCAAAAACGTGTGCGCGCATGAAGTTAACCCGCACGAACGCTATCCGTCACTCGTCGGTTTCTGGAAGACATAAAAAGAATATTTACCGAAAATTTTGGGTTCAGTTTGGACGGTATTTGTAAATTTAAAAGGTTATGCGCGTACAGTGTACATAGATTTAAATGAAAAATAGTTTATACTAAAATTTGAAATTTAGGTAAAAAGATGGAGTGGAGTAACGAAAAGTGCTTGCAGTTAATTGACGAATATGAAAAACATCCCATTTTATGGCAAGCCAAACATCCTGAGCTTTTTTCACGAAAAAAAAATTTGATGCATGGAAAAAGTATTGCAAACAATTTAAAAGTACAAGAACATGAAGTAAAACAGAAAATTAACGGTCTGTTGGATCATTTCGAAGAGAAAAAGCTAAAGGAGTCAAAACGGTTGGGACAGGAAAAGGTATGTATTCATTAGTTCGTTCTAGATTCGTAGTGAATAGAAGATCACTGCGTGTGTCTTTTAATTTTATATTATTTCTAGTGCCCTAGAATTAAGTTGTGACAATTTCCTTGTTATTATTTTTACTAGAATGGACTATTTTTACTGTTAATAATATACAGGGTGCATCAGAAAAATACATTTTTAAAAAAATTTGTTCATATAAGTTATTTTTGTCGATTATTTAATTAATATTTCTTAACAAGAAATGTTTATTACAGGACGGCCCCGGAAATATACATATCTAAATGTTTGCGTTTGAACGAGGCATTACTTACTGGACAAGGATGAACCCAGGAGTACAAAGAACAGAAAAGGTAGGTGCTTTCAACTTTAGCAAACATATTTTTTACCCGAATTTTGTTTTATTTTGCACGGTTTTTAAATGACGGTTGTGTTTGGGAAAAAAACAGGTAAAAAATATTATTTAGATTTAGTTTAAGCATAATTGTCTTGCCACATTAAGCGACCATTGTTTACAAAATATAGAGCAAAAATTTCCCCTCGAATGTCTTTTGCCTCTTTCGTTGCTCTTCGAGGTATGTTTCTAATTGGAAGTAACGGGTAGGTCATTTGTTGGATCTCTCCCGTTTCCTGGCACATACTCTCCATTAATACAATTGTCGAATGTTCCGGGGGGTTATACAATGCCCTCGTTCTTTATTTCTTCTTAAAAGTTATGAAGATAAACAACAGCCATCAAAAAGTTGTGTTTTTCTGGCTCCCAAAAGCATAGCTTTTCTTAGTACTCGAAACACAACAGACGAAATTCCGAATACGTTTTCAATTATCCTACGACTCTACTGAGCCTGTAATTAAAAATCCGCTCCCTTGATCCTTTCTGATATGTCCCTGAGAACGGGTTTCCCGATAACTGCTCAATGGAATGCTTCATCTCCGAGAATTACAAACGGTACGGGTTGGTTTCTTCCTGGTAGGGCTTTTTCTGCAGGGACGTTTAAACTATTCTCTGCAATTTCTTGTACAATGTGCTATGTTTGAAAACACCGCCATCAGAAATTCGACCTTGGCACCTACATCGGCGTATATAAAATTGTAGTTGGCGTCACACAAAGCAAATAACACTATACTAAATTGGGATTTATAGTTGTAAAACTCACTGCCACTATTTATAGGAGCTTGTAGCACTATATGCTTTCCGTCCATGGCCCCCAGGCAATTAGGAAAATTCCACAGTTCTTCATATTGTTGTGAAACTTCCAACCATTCTTCAGGAGCTACTGGCATCTGAAAAATATCTATTTTGTAATCCAACAATAAGCATCACCCTTAAGTAAAGTCGTAATTAAAACGCTTAAGCATATTCTTAAACAAAACTGTTTTATATTATTATCAAACATGTTTGTTCTTAGTTTTTGTGAACATCTAACTTTCAGGCCTTTGAAAATGTTGAGACACAAAATGAGCCTGATACTGTCCAGCATCAACCATTGAGCATCAACGAAGAAGATTCAAATTTAGAAACAATACCCGAGTCAGCCCACATTCCATCTTCAATCCAAGATAATTTACAAACTGAAACGGAGCATTTTCAGAGTCCACTTTCTCAAAAACCAAAAGAAAAAAACTTAGCAATAAAAACGAAAAACAGTTGGAAGATGCATATAAAATTTGAAACAGACTATTGCAACTCAGCAGGATAATTTTCGCCACGGTACATATATTGGAAATAAACGTGGTTATACCAAGAGAGCTCAAGCCGAAGTGCAACATTCTTTTAATAACATTCTGTACGAAGCTGATCTCGGCAGATACGATTTTCACACGTCTACTACATATCCATATTATGCTACCAATTCGCCGTTTCAAAACCATGTCATTCAACCCAATGTATCTCCACATCCTTCCACGTACTCATCATGTTCTACTCCATCACCGTCTGCCTGCTCTACTGCTAATCCCAATTCAACTACTACACAATCTACAATATACCTCACTGAATTTCACCTCTCATGCAACTCCAAACCAAAATTCTATTCCCGCTTCTGATGCAAATCTGAATCCGATAACTAACCTCACTTCACTGGATATGCCCGATATTGAATGCAGTTTCCAAAATTAAAAATTGTTGACTTACTGTTTAATTTATGTTATTCGAATATATTCTTAGTTGTTATAAACCTCGTTACTGATGTTAAAATACTAATTTCTTTTTTAAAACGTAGCTTTTAAGTTTCTGAATTAAAGATCGTTCATTTATATATACACTATTATGTAAATAAACATATAAGTGATAATGTTACAAATTATTCTTACCTTTACATTTTCCTTTAGAGAATCACAAAGAGCCTTGCACGTTTCTGGAATGATGGAAGATATAAGTTGTTTTGAAACTTTAAAAAGATATTGCATGCTTGTATACGAATCTCCGGTCGCTAGGAAACGTAGAGTTATAGCTAGTCGTTCTTTAACCGGAACAGCGTTTCTAAATTTCGTATCCATTTTGCTTATTTTAGGACCGATCATATTGATTAGTTTTTCAAAATCTGTCGAGGACATACGAACAAAATTTTGAAATTGTCCGCTAGTTTCTTGAAATTTTAAATCTCTTAACAAAGAAGATCCACTGTATATCTGCCTGCTTCTGTACAACTGTGTAATCCACCATCGCTTATCCCGGTTTTTCTTCTGTCTAAGTATACTATGAATTACTACGTAAGCTGCACTTGCTATTATGATCTGTTTCCTTCTTGACATCTTTAAAACTAAAAACCGACGCACAACGAGCACCCATAAACGCGTACAATAATTGCTTTCAAAAAAGGTAATCAAAATCACTCGCATGAACGTGTGTGCGCGCATAGCGTTCGTATGCGTAAAATTGCTCAAGTCAGTACGCGCCTTAATATACAAATTATTTATGCGCTTACCTTTAATCAGTGTCGTATCCCCTTTCTTGATCTCCACATTTCCGGTTTCTGTGAATATCACTGACATTCCAGCTTCTTGGATACGCCTCACTGAGATTAGATTTGCTGGCACATTGCTGCTGTAGAGTACATTTATTAACTCTCCGCTGTAACCAAGGGTTGTGTTGACTTTTATTTTTCCAATATGGGTTGCCTCGATGACAGTCCCCTTTTTCGCCACAGTTATGCAAACTGGTTCCACCAGCTGTTCATAGATCGTAAAAAGTTCAAGATCATTTATTATGTGCTCCGTTGCACCAGAATCCAACACAAAGCTTCCTGAGCCGTCATTCCCGTAATTTGAACTGCTATTGCCCATCATAAAAGCAAATGATTTGTTAACCACTGCTGTTGAAGCACTAGTATCCTGATTGTTTTTCTTTTTATATTTGTCTTGCATTTTAATACTTTGTTTGTAAAAATAACAATCATGTTTAAGATGGTTTTTCCTGCCACAATGGAAACATTTTGGAATTGGTTTATTTTTAAAAGATTTTCGTTGAGAAAATTTATCATTCGGTTTCCATTTTTGATTTGTATTTGTAGTACGAAAATGAAGAGCCTTTGTACTTGTATCAGTATTTTCTCGTATTAAATATTCTTCATGTTCCAATAGCATTCCTTTTACAAATGCTAATGTGAGCCTTTCGTCTGTCTTGGTTTTAATTGCGGCTTTTACTGGCGCATAAGTTGAGGGTAATGAGTTTAGCATATACCAAACTTTTGTGGTCTCACTCACTTCCATACCATAGGCAGTCAAATCACGCACCATTTCTTCAATTTCCAACATGTGCTTTTTCATTGATGTTCCAGGCTTTAATTTGCAATTGAATAGACGATCCTGAACGCATAATTGTGTAGACACCTTTTTAATGCTTACAAACCATCAAATTTTTCCAAAATTTCTTTAGCTGTTGCTCGACCTGGTGGTAATTGTGACAGAATAATATCATCTAGATATTCAATTAATGTCCCTCTTGCAAATCGCTCCCATTTTATCCATTCCTCACTAAGTGGTGTTGGTGGAGCTTCCTCAAGCACTTTACTAGCACCTTCTTGTTCAATTATTTCAGTCAGTCTAAATTTCCACATTAAATAATTTTCACCATTAAATAGTTTTAAATTTCGTTTCATCGCATTTGACGCACCGCCACTGGCCATTGTTTTTATTTAGCACTTTTTAATAATGTCTCGAATTACAATCACTCGCGATCAAATACCGTGCCTGGGCCCATAACCTATTAGCAGGTATGGTGGATTTTAATGAAACACGGTGATTGTAAAAATAACTTTTGTTTTATTTAGAGCCGTAATTTTATGTGTCTTTTAGCTAACACCTATCTTATGACTGACTTGTTGGTGTGTGTTGTATATCTTAACTTAAACATAACACTAATACAAAACTGTTGACTAATATAAAGAGCGGGACTTAAAATGAAACCGACTCAGCTTTACTAGAAGGCTAACTTTATGACTAAACAATCATAAAGATTACGAATATTATTTTTGCTAAGCCAACAGTTTTTCGAGAATAACTCGAAAAATATGCATTTTATCAAAAAAACTTTGAAAAGCAAAATTGGAGCTTATAAAAAAACGTATAAAACTATTTTTTATAATTTCTCTACAACCAATACGGACCAAGCTACGGCTTGGTAATTGTTAGCTTTTAACTTTAACCTATAAATTATTTTTTAAAGTGTCCTATTAAAAGTTCTGGAGAACCAAAAAAACGAACTTTTTGAAATTTGGCACGCGGTCATAACAGGTGATAAGCTACATTTTAAAAATATTTTGGCAAGTGCAGCGTTGCCAGATCTAACCAAAACCAATGGCAACATTGTAATTTTAAATAGAACACCCTACTTTTTATTGCATATTCGGATTCTACACAAAATTCTAAGTAATTTTTGTTAACATCTTCCTATACCTATATCTTGCCGTTTTTGAGAAAATAATTAATTACTATTTTTTTTTAAGAAAAATCACCATGTCAAAAAGGTTTAATATTTACGTGCCTAATCGAGCTAGATACTAGAAATTTTTTTGGGGTTAGACAATGCATGTATTTAAAAGATCTACATGCACTATATCTTACAGAGTGTCCCAAAATAATTGCATTTTTACCGATATTAAGTAAGGATTGAAACTCAATTTTTTTAAATACAACATACTGTATTTTATCCCATTTTCGAATAGACCAATAATTTACCTACAAAATGTCCATATATGTTTCTATACCCACCTGCCGCCGTTTTTTATATACAAGCAAATTTTAATTTTTTAAAATTAAATTTAAAATTTTTAACTTATATGTCAAATAGTTGTTGGGACAATTTAAAATAAAAACTTCCATGGCCTACCTAGGTTAATTGTAAATTAAGCCGGTGGTTTATTGTGGATGGTGTTTAAAAACAGGGAAAAAAATAAAATGCGGTTGTATTTAAAAAACGGTGGCAGATAAGTGTAAAAACATGTATGGACCAGAACCGTATCTAGGTATGGCCGCGCCCTTGGCGGAGCTTAAAATTTGCGCCCCCCACACACCGAGGGATTTGGGGAGTATGGAATACCCCTCAACGAAAACGGGGAGTCCGGGGGTTTTTTCTGGAAATTTTACAAAATTAAAGTGCAATGTAGTAGTTTTAAAGTTTTTTGATTCAAGAATTTCGTTTCTTTAAAATACCAATTTTGTGGTGGAATTTGTGTGAAATTCTATATTTTCTTTATATAAAATATTAGCCTACTATTTAAAAGAGACATGATTTACGTGGAACAACTGTTTCTAACTGACTGAAAGAAATTTAATGTAATTTACCTAAACATTCTTATTTGCGGATGATTATACTTAGAATAAATTTTCTTAACAATAAAATCGTGTTTACAAAAATACTGTGTATAGCAGGCCTACTAGAACGTAACATTTATACTTTAATAAATTAAATAATATGCAACAAAATATTCGATTAAAAACTTATATTACATGTATTTATTAATTTTGTCGATAAAAAATAATAATAACTGACTATGGTACTGATAACTAATGAAAAAAAAAATGTTTTTTATGGCCGATTTTGGGACCCCCTGGTAGCTGCGCCCTTGGCGGGCGCCCATCTCGCCACCGCCTAAATACGGCTCTGGTATGGACATTTTGTGGGTAAATTATTGGTCTATTTAAAAATGGAATACAATACAGTTTGTTGTTTCTAAAAAAATTGAGTTTTAATCATTATTTAATATCGGTAAAAATGCAATTTTTTTGGGACACCCTGTAAGATATATTGCTATAATAACAAGTAGATTTTTTAAATACATGCATTGTCTAACACCAAAAAGAAATTTTAGTATCCAGCTCAATTAGGCACGTAAATATTAAACCTTTTTGACATGGTGATGTTTCTTAAAAAAAATTGTAATTAATTATTTTCTCAAAAACTGTAAGATATAGGTATAGGAAGATGTTAACAAAAATTACTTAGAATTTTGTGTAGAATCCGAATATGCAATTAAAAGTAGGGTGCCTTATTTAAAATTACAATGTTGCCATTGGTTTCGGTTAGATCTGGCAACGCTGCAATTGCCAAAATAGTTTTAAAATGTAGCTTATCACCTGTTATGACCGTGTGCCAAATTTCAAAAGGTTTGTTTTTTTGATTCTCCAGAACTTTTAATAGGACACTTAACGTGAATCACCCTGTATATCTAGACTCTTCCTTTTTTTTTAAATTAATATCTTTAAAATTGATCGAGTTATGATAAAAATAAGGTCGGTTCGTGATTTCCTGTACAAAAAAATCAGTGAAAACAACTCCCTAATTACCCTCCTAATTAAAATTGATCTTTGCCCTTCTTGGATTTTCTTTATATATGTATTATCAATACATCCTAAAAGTTTGACCAATTTAACATGCTTAATTTTAAAAAAATTGGAACTTAAAGTGAAAAAACGCAATTTTGTTAAAAATAACTCCAAAAATACAGGAGATACGAAAAAAATTCTAGAATACCGAATTGTAGCTTTTTTGATTACAAAAATAGTCTTTTACATAGATTTTTTGTACAATAAATATTTGGCGAGATATTGCCGTTTAAGACCTCTATTTACGACCGAGCATCACCTTATTCGAGTCCTTTAAACCTACCCCATTTTAAAGTAAGGGATTTTAAGGGATTTAATTCGCATAACCGTGTAGCTCTGGAAAAACCCTACAAAATCATTTTTGAAACAACTTTCTATCATTAAAAATGAAGGAGCTATGTTTAGAAAACCAATCAATTTGCCCACTTCAGAGCGTAATAATCTACATAACCGGTATACTTAGCAGCCTCGTGCGATACACGTTGGAAACTTTTGGAAACGAAAGAATTCAACCAACAGATTGGGGATGGTTTTTAATGGAAGGTTTATTGCACCCCATTAATATGAACATACTGCCGGCACCTGAAGAACTTCTTAAAATGATTTTTTGTCAACTAGTAGTAGAAGAAGATGGGGATGACGTCGACCACGACGATGATTATATAAATGTGGACGACATTTAAAAAACTTAGTTTTTTTGTCTATGTATGAAGTGTATTTTTGTGTAAAAAAATTTTATATGTACTTTTACTTTTTCTCCTATTTATATATCTATCTACAAAAATTGCAATGTTGTAAGGGGTGGTTTTTAAGGATTAAAAATTTGCAAAATAATAAAATTAATAATACTTCAGAAAGTAACATTTTTAATTAATAACTCTGTCAAGCTATTAATTTTTTTGTCATAATTTTTTTTTAATTAGATTATAGTAAATAAAATTAGTACATATTTTAGGCAAAAGCATTATGAAATTAAATCAGTATGATAAATTAATAATTTTTTTAGAGTAAATATTTTTTTTTACTTTAAGCTCTAACAGGGATGATTTTTAAGGGTTAAAATATTCTAAAATTATATTCCAAAGCATAAAACTATCATTATTTAACTAATCCAAACCAAATTTTACCCATCTTAAGGTTTACAATGTTATTTTATAAGTTTTGACATTAAGAAGTAGATTTCACCCTTAAAAAACAAACAGCGCCCATTGACATGGTATAGAATTTGAAGTAGAGGGTAAGATGCGGCTTATTCCAAATTTGTTTGTAAATCGATACAGGACGAAAAAATTGCGAGGTTTTGCCATTTTTTTCAGCTTCTTTTCCAGGACTAATTCCGAAATTCTAGAATTGTATAACATCATCCAATATATTTTATTTTCCAAATAGTCCCAAATAGAATAATACAGAATTGATCAATCTGGTGACCTTGAAGGTCACCTTATAGGGCAATGGGTGCCAATCCAATGATCTGGAAAAATACCATCCAAAGATGCTCTTATTATCTATATTTTATGTGCTCGGGCACCGTTTTGCTAAAAATATAACTGATTTAACTGGGGTACATCATCGCATAATGCAGCTAAAGTATTTTCCAAATAATTTAAGTACCTATTCGTTGTTAAACTTTCTTCATAAATATGAAATTTGATTCTAGAATAAAACATGCCACGCTGAAACCAAATCTACCTCATTGCTTTCCAGAAAAAATAGTGTTGTTTGGACCAATATCTGCTATTTTGTCTATTTGATATTCCAGCACTTCGTCCGACAATATTATTATTTTGTGAAAAATCACAGATCCCCAAAAAAAAGTGGTGTGTGCTGGGTGTCGGACTAAGATTTTCTGGCGTATTTCTTTTCGCTGGACACGAATCTGAAGTCAAAATTGGAGGTCAAACAGGAAAAAATTGAGAAAACCACAAAAAACCGATACGGCACATTTATCGGTAGAAACCTGCTACCACGGAATGTTTGGACTACGACTATATAAACTATAAGATATACAAAAAAATCATAAAACAAAAAATGAAGCTTTCTAAATTGTCCATATAAAAATGTATATAAACATTTTTGATAAGATAAAAAATAAAGGAAATATAAACGAAAATGTAATTTTGACAAACAATTTCAGTCCAAAATAAAAAAAAATTATTATGTGATTTTTGGTTTTTTATCATAAATCATTTATTTTATTTAAATCCCAAATCACTCAAAATTTGCGTAAAAAATCCAAGAATGAAAAAATAAATAAATACATTTTTTCCAGGGGTAAATATTAAAAAAATCCAGAAAATTTGGTTTTTTGATTATATCTCAAAAACTATTGCATTCAGACAAAAAGCTTATATAACTTAAACTAAAGGTCTTGTAGAAATACATATTTTATGTTATATAAAGTTTCGTGTATCTTTTATATTTTTTAAAATATTGACTTTTTATATTTAAAAAAATTGTTAATATATAAAATTACGCCTTTTCTTAATTTTTTGATGTTTGAATCCCAATTTTGATCCGAGATTCGTGTTCATCGGAAAAAATGCAACAAAATCTTAGTCAGATACCCAGCACACACCACTTTTTTTTGTACACCTGTGTTATTTTATTATTGATATTTAAATTCGGAAGGGATGTAAAATCAATATGATTAAATCTTTTTTCAGTTAACAAATATTTGTATTCTTAAAGTTCACCAAAAATCCAAAAATTTATATTTTTGAAAAAAAAATGGTTTAAATTATTTGTCTGTACACGTAGAATATAAAACAAATGACTAGAAATTGCTAAACTTAAATAGATGCATTTTATTGACGAAAAACTTAAAAAATACCCATTTTTTCATTTTCAAAATAAAAATTTACACCGATCTGTTTTTATTTTACTTAAAAGATTCGTAAATTCGCAGTAAAATAAAAAAAAACATGTTAATATCTCTATCTTTCGATTTTTTATGATTGAAAAGAGGTGGAGCCACTCATTTAAATAATTACCAAAAATTAGTTTTCTACTGACTACAAAAAACATGAAATCGTTTTTATTAAAACGTATCGAAAAAATGAGACGTTTTCAAAAAGGAATAGTAAATAATGTAATGTTTAAAAAAAATCTAATTTTAATTTTAACAAGACCAGATCCTAAATCTTATGCCATTGACGCTTTTAGTATAGATTGGTCAGATATGTTTTTCTATGCTTCTCCCCCTTTTTTATGGTCTTAAGAACGCTAAAATAATACATAATAGAGCACTCGGTATTCTAGTTGTTCCAGACTGGTGTGCCCACACTTGGTACCCACTTTTTCATAGATTACTTACTGAACCACCCTTATATTTGGAATCATAAGGACAGTTATTGATTCCTCCTAATAGTCCTTTACCAATAAAATATTTTTTATAAAATATTTATATAAATATCTTATAAAATACTTTTTCCAAAGTAGTATTTAGGAGCAGGCCCGTGCTGGGTACCTCTAAAGGGCGCGGGACAGGGAGTGATGAGGGCGCAAATAACATCGCAGAATCACCCGGGCCGGACGGAAGAATGTAAACATGGGTAGGAGTCCGTAACTCAGTAAAATAAAAAAAACTGTTTATTTCATTACACCTAATGTAGGCCTAATACAGTAAACGCATTAAAATATTAAGTTATCATAAAAAGTATAACTGATGTAAGATCCCCAAAGAAGTTAATTAAATCGAAGACACTGCTTATTTAATTGATGAACCCTAAAGTTAAAAAAAAGCTTTAATAATTCCGGCACACAAAAAAAATAAAGTGGTCTGTGCAGTAGACCAGACCCATCCATATATATGTATTTTGATAAACTGAATTTAAATCCGAGGTCTGTTTGGCCCATACCCCTTAAAATGTTAAGTAAATTGCGAAAAACTGCTAAAAATGGTTAAAAATTTCAGTTGTGTTAAATAAAAACGATTTTTTTTTTTAATTGAACTTTATCAAGTATGTTTCTTATGCATTTCGATACGCTGAATATATAAATCCGAAGTCCGTTTGGCTGTACACCCATTTATAAGTTTATATAAGGTTTGTTCCAACACGTCGAAAAACCGTCACCGAACGATCACGCTCATGCGCAGTGATTAAAGTGCGTTCCAACAGAGACGTGATGGTTATCGGACGATCCTGTTTGTGTACCAACAAAACTTGGGATCATTTAGTTACGGTTTCAGAACGGTAATTCTAATACATGAGGTTTGTTCCAGCACGTCGAAAAACCGCCACCGAACGATCCCGCTCATGCGCAGTGATTAAAGTGCGTTCCAACAGAGACGTGACGGTTATCGGACGATCCTGTTTGTGTACCAACAAAACTTGGGATCATTTAGTTACGGTTTCAGAACGGTAATTCTGATACATGGCCTAAATTGAAAACTGTTTGGGTTGACTTGCGCATTGAACATCTTGGCACCGGATTTTTGATTTTTAACAGCTGTTTCATGTTTATTGTGTCATATTTCATCTTCATATGTTTACTGTTAAGTAGGATTATGCAGAAAAGTTAAGTTAATTTAAGTTAACAAAAATTAAGTTATTATAAATTAAGACATTTGTGTAAAAACATGCCAATCAGTTTAAAAATAACAATAAAATTTAGCATACGTAGGGCAAATCATTGTTAAAAGGGTTTTTGTGATTTCTATTTTATTGGTACACTCTTTGGCAGCTGTCCGGTAATTTGTTAACTTCTTAAATAAATATTTGTCCAAAAAATATATAATTTTGTTAAATTTTTTTATAACGCATGGGAAAGACGAGTTTCTGTAAGCCTATTTTATGATGTTATTGTGTGGAAGTTTAATTATTTTAAAAAGGAAACTTTTATTTCATTTTATGATAAGGTTAAGAAATTAAAGTAAGTTAAGAAAGTTAAAAGTTGTTTATCTTTTTAACTTAACTTAATTTTTAATTTATGTGTATAATTAAAACCATTTGATCACATAATGTTTATCTTTTCTTGTGTGACTTTAACTTATTTTAACTTAATTTAATTTTTCTGCATAATCCTAACTTTATTTAGCGAATAGTGTGCAACGTGCTTTAGCATTTTCTATTTCCTCGCTTGTTTAATTATTCAAAAACATTAATTTTTAAACCTCCTAATAATAAAAATTCCTAATATTACTTCTTAAATAACTTAAAATAAAACTAATACGACACCGCTTAATTCAGAAATATATATATTCGGCAACGAATGCGTTTTACAACTAACTCCTTTTTAAAATCCAATCATCGCTTAACCTAATAAAAATATATCCATATCGTTATGGCATTTCTTAGAAAAATATCTCTCGGGTATTTACAGTTCTTTTCTAACTCAACAGTCTATTTATATTAATCAGCATGTTTCAGTTTATTGGAAATGCCCAGCGATATTTTGTCAACAGGATTAAGTTATGATTTGATCAAGCCGTTGTCTCCTGACCACACATATTTTCTACTGCGAATTTGTTTTCCCAGATTTGATAACAGTCGGCCATGCTACTGGTGTCCACGACCTCGTGGACTAGGTTATTCCTACATAAAAAAAAACATATGTATAAGTTCCTAGTTAATACAATGCAACATGACATTGCAACACAAAAAAAAATAATTTTGATAAGAAGTAAAAAAAAAATTCGGCTGTGCTTTACCTCGTTCTGTCTCTCCCGTTGGCTACCTAAATAAAATTGATCTGACTAAACTATAAAGTCTCAGATCAAAAAGAAAATGTAAGATAAAATATAACTAGGTATTGATGCATCAATATTTCAAGGGATTAAGTAATAACATAAAATAACACAAAATAAAAGGAACATTATACTTCGTGGTAAAGGAACTTGGTCATCAAAGTCTGATGAGAAAGTTCCTAATTTTCGTTTAAATCGGAATCTTCGTTAGATTCCGAGCTAACCTCAACATTATATGGTTTCATTTTGTCAAGGGAAACGATACCCTTATAGTTTCTCTGCGAGCGAGTGGCGCCTTGAACATCTCTGATCACATAACGATCGTAATCTAGCACTTTGACTATAGTATAAGGACCACTATATTTTGGTAGCAGTTTTCGACTTCTGCCTTCGTTACTCGTTATTGTAGTACGTACTAATACTTGTTGGCCTACGTTATATTTCTTTCCAGTTTGGGTGCACATTATATTTGGCTTTCCCAACCTCTTGTCTTTTGGGAAAAGGACTTTTACCATTTTTCTTTCCCTTTTTGACATCCACTTTTGGAACTGTGTCCACTGAAACCTCGTTATCGAAAACGAGTTCGCTACTCCTCGTAGAGTAACCAAAAAGTAGTTCGTAGGGCGACTTTCCGGTTGTCGAATTAACCGTGCTATTTAAGCCCCACCTTACCTTGGAACCACCTCGTCCCATTTCTCTTCAATGCACGTGGATGCAGACAGACTAGAGAGAATTGTGCGATTATATCTCTCAACCTGTCCATTAGCCCTTGGAGTAGCTGTCGCATTTAAAACATGTTTAATATTGAATCCTTTACAATATTCTTTAAACTGTTTGCTGGTATAACAAGAACCTCTATCTGATATTATCCTCCTTGGAACTCCAAAATTTTCTATCACACTGTCCAAAAAGCTAATTAGTGGACGTACTTTAGTCGATGGTACAGATTTCATGAAGACAAATTTAGTAAAAGCATCTACGATAACAATTAAATACATGTTCTTTTGCTTTGATTTTACGAACGGTCCAAGATGATCAATGTGAATTGTATCGAACGGTTCGCTGATTTTCTCGATAGAATGAAGATAACCGGGTTGTTTACCTCCCGGTTGCTTATTATATAAACATGGTAAGCAACAGGATATAAATTTCCTTACATAGCGTCTCATTCCAGGAAACCAATAAAGCTTCGATATTGCTGACATAGTTTTATCTGCGGAAAGATGACCAATTCCATCGTGAAAATGAAGCAACAGTTGTCGTCTGGCTATCCTTGGAACTAACCATTTCTTTCCAGTTGGAGTAATCTTATAGAGTCTGTTATTATCCAAGCAATAGTTCTTATGAATTTTGTGATCCTCTTTATCTGCGGGTGGTCGTGTTAATATTTCAGCTATATACTTGCACCTACTGTCACTTAATTGTGCATTTAAAACCCAATCTTTTTCGTTTATATTGACCAAGTTTACAAAAGTATTATCTAAAGTGTTAACTGGATTTCTACTTAAAGCATCAGGCATGAAGCATCTTGTGTCCAGGGCGATATTCTACAGTGAATGTATATTCTTGTATACTCAACCACCATCTGGCTATTCTCGGCACAAGATCTCGTTTACTTAATGTGCTTCTTATGGCATTACAGTCCGTTATCACTTTAAATTCGATGCCTATTAGATATATTCTAAACTGCTTAAGTGTTTCCACCACCGCCATCATCTCCAACTCATACGAGTGATACATTTGTTCATGTACAGGACTGGTTTCAACGTGTTATCCTTTTGCACTTGTAATAGAATTCCTGCGATACCCCATTTTGAAGCATCGGTGTGGATTTCTGTTTGTCCCTCTGGATCATATAGAGCTAACACAGGTCTAGACACTAATTTTTCCTTCAGGGTTTCAAAAGCTTTCTGATGTTCGTTGCCCCAACTAAACTTGACATCTTTCTTGGTTAAGTAAGTTAGTGGCTTCGCGATAGTAGCGAAATCCTTGATGTACTTGCGGAAATAACCAGCTAAACCCAGAAATTGTCTAACAGAGTGTACATCAACTGGTGTCGGGAATGACTTGACAGCCTCTGTTTTCTTGACTCCCGGTCGAATACCATCTTTACTAATTTCATGTCCCAGATATTCGACCTTTTCCATGAAGAAATGACATTTTGTTAAGCGAAGTGTAAGTCCTGCGGCTTTGAAGGAGACTAAGACCTCTCTTAAGTTGCTGAGGCCTGCTTCAAAGGTACAAGATGGAAGCAACAGGTCATCCATATAGGCCCGCACTTTGCCATATCGCAAATTACCTAAAACTTTATTAATTGCCCTTTGGAAAACTGCAGGAGCATTGCAGAGACCGAAAGGTACTCTTAAAAATTCATAATGCCCGTCCGGCGTTGTAAGGCTGTTTTGAATGGCTTCTTCCTCCATCTCGATCTGGTGATATCCACTAGCCAAATCCAGACTCGTGAAATACAGACTGTCTTTTAACTTTTCAAGAAATTCGTCCACGCGAGGAAGCGGGAATTTGTCCTTGATAATGCGTGAATTCAGCTTTCTGTAGTCAACGCACATGCGCTGTTCTCCGTTTTCTTTTTGACGAGAAGAATGGGACTGGAGTAGGGTGAATCGGATTCTCCCAATTATTTCGTTTTCTAACAAATCATTTACCATATCCTTAACAATTTTTCGCTCGTTATATGATAAACGATACGGGCGATATACTACGGGGTATTGTCCGAAAGATGTATAGACATTTTAATTACATCCGTTTTGCCTAACTCTTTATTGTTTTCAGCAAAACAACATCTAAATTCATTGACTAGACTAACTACATCATTAACTTGTTTTACAGTGAGGTTCGGGTTTAAAGATAAGTCTTTTGGTGTAAAAAACTTAACAGCTGTAGTTTCTACATTACATACATTTATATGATCTCCAAAGAACTTATCCTCAAAGCACACAACATCGAGCCAAAATTTGGTTTTCACTTACCTCGATTTCCTGTTGAGACAAGTTCGTCACAGTGACCAGTCCATTTTCAGATTTAGTCACGCATTCATCCACATTATATTCACGACCTGGAACAGGTCGAAGCCCTACACGGATGTATACATCACCGAAGACAGTACCACGAGCCGTGATGACTATAAGCGCTGAGGTTCTCGGAGGAATTATCGTACGGCTCTTCGCCCAAATTGGTATTTTTCTTGCTGGCAAATTAAAGACCTTGGTTAAATCAGCATCTGAGGGCATAATTCGAACAGTTTCCCCTGAAACTATCATTAGTACATCTGGACGGTTTAAAAATGTCTGTCCTATTAACATGGAACTTCTTGTACGAAGTCAGGAACAACGAGAGCCCTGACATTCCCCTCGGCCAGATCGATTTTGACCGACACCTCTGTTTCTCCCAAGACGGTCCACCTGAGCCCCACCATAACCTACGATGGTCATGGTGCTTGGAGAAATTTTTAGATTCATATCCATTGCGTTTTTCTGTTTAATCAGAACAGCACCACATCCAGAGAGTCAATATAGGCCCTTGTAAATTTTCCATTTACCCAACAATCAAAGAAGTAATTTTTATTGTAGCTTTTTCGCACTGAAATTCAACAACTTGGCTATTTACATGCTTCCATTTGCAGTCTTTAGCCACATGACCTAGACGCTTGCACAAGTTGCATTCTATCCTTGGTTGTTTGCATTTATTAGAGTAGTGTCCCCTTTTCTTGCAGTTATAACATTTAACTGAAGAAGAAGTATTAACACTGTTTTCTTCTTTAGGTCTTTTGGTCACATCTCCGCCCTTTTTCTCCAAATCGTCTTATATCCGCCCGTGTTGTTACTGTTTCTATTCACTGTATCAAGGAAGCCAACATCAGACTTTAACGTAGAAAGGTAATCGGCATACAGCTCATCTGGAGTACTGTACCGACCAGCACGAGCACCAGCCTGGATAGTTGGGTCACGAATCCCATCAATCAGGCATGAAATTCGCTTTCTACCACTTATCTCACAGGCATTGAGAAGATCCATTTTATTAAAATAATATTGTTCCCAAGTTTCGTTTGGTAACTTAAAACGATTTACTAAATTTCGTAAGAGTGTGGCGAAATCTCGATGTTCCGGAAATGTCTTAACGAGCAGTGTCTTCCATTCGTCCCAAGTGTTTTGATATGACTGCAGATTATCGTACCAATTTCGCGCCAACCCAGTTGAGCGACTTTGCATATTAAAAATAACTGTGTTTTCATCCCACTGATTGGTCACGGCAAGTTGCTCAATTTTGTCAATCCATTTTGCACAGCTTAGGTTCGGATTTCCAGGCGAAAACTCTGGTACATTCTGTCCGAATCAAGACTCTAGGAGGTGGTAATGATGATTTGTGTGAATGATCTTGAATAAGTTTTTCGACCAATAATTCGAGGCGTTCTATTCTGTTATCCGAAGAGGTCGAGGGTCGAGGACTATTCGTATTGTCGACAGATATCGTTTCCGTTTGGTCTACCGTGGTCTTTTGAACTACTCTGAAATTTGGTTTTGACCTTTTGAACCTCTTTTTACTTCGTTTATAGTCATAGTCGCTGGAACGAGCTTGAACTAGAACTAGAACTGGAAGAACGACGTCGACCCATTTTTTTTTTTTTACTTCACTTTTTTAAAATAATAAATACGCACAAAACAAAATAATGTCACATTAATGGTGTGCCATGTAAAAATATTAAAGCGTAACTAATTAATAACAAATTTTCCTTTCTCTTTTTATTTAAAATTTTAGTTACACGGCGAATGGTAACTAAAATACAAAAATTTTTAAAATGAACACCCAGTATAGGCACTCTCGTAATAAGCAACTGCAAACAAAAACGACGAGAAATTATTTATATTGTTTACATTGTTCAGTTCCCTGGAAGCGTTTATTCGAGCAACACCTCCAAATGTTTTGTATATAGTTAAAGTCAATGCAAGGCTTAACTTACAGTGGGTCCATCGTGTCACCTATATCAACTCCACAACAGTTGCACTGCACTCTTGCACATAAGTATCACAACAAAAACAAATATTTCTTTGTTTCAAAAACAAAATCACACTTAAGGCACATAAGTCTATCCGCCGCTGCACTAATAAAAATTCCTAATATTACTTCTTAAATAACTTAAAATAAAACTAATACGACACCGCTTAATTCAGAAATATATATTTCGGCAACGAATGCGTTTACAACTAACTCCTTTTTAAAATCCAACATCGCTTAACCTAATAAAAATATATCCATATCGTTATGGCATTTCTTAGAAAAATATCTCTCGGTATTTACAGTTCTTTTCTAACTTAACAGTCTATTTATATTAATCAGCATGTTTCAATTTATTGGAAATGCCCAGCGATATTATTTTGTCAACAGGATTAAGTTACTGATTTGATCAAGCCGTTGTCTCCTGACCACACATATTTTCTACTGCGAATTTGTTTTCCCAGATTTGATAACACTAAGCACATCATTAAATTTAATTATCTTTAAAGATGAGTGACGATATTAGGAGTGATATTTGCTAACTTTGATCACAAAAATAATAAGTAGAAAAGTAGGGTTATATTTTAAAACAAAAAATTCAAAAACTTTTGATTTGACAGTCCCAAAAACGATCCGAAAAACGATCCAACATTTTATTTTTTCCTCAGAAACTATTTTTGAGCCGCGCATTTCGTCTAAGCGCCAAAAAAAAGGTTCAAAAACGATTTCGAAACGATACCGCCACCGAACGATCACGCTCATGCGCAGTGATTAAGTGCGTTCCAACAGAGACGTGACGGTTATCGGACGATCCTGTTTGTGTACCAACAAAATTTGGGATCGTTTAGTTACGGTTTCAGAACGGTAATTCTGATACATGGCCTAAATTAAAAACTGTTTGGGTTGACTTGCGCATTGAACATCTTGGCACTGGATGTTTGATTTTTAACAGCTGTTTCATGTTTATTTAATGCTAATATTCAGGAAATGAAGGTATTTCGCGTGGGTCGCGAAATTCCAGCAAAAAATAGACCTATGAAAGTAGTATTGCAGTCCTCAAATGAGGTTAAATCAATCATTCGCATGCAAAGGGTTAAAAAGATCGACATATATCAAAACAAACTCTTGCTTCGATAGAACACCTAAACAAATTGATGAGTATAAAGCAATGAAAACTATCCTGAACTCGAGGCTTCAACAGGGGAGACTGATCTGGCCATAAAGTATGTGAACGGGTTCCCAAAGATTGTTAAAATTGGCAATTTTTTAAAACTAAATACTTTGTCTAACAGTGTACTAACATCCTCAACTCTTGATGTAACGTGTCTTTATCAAAATGTTAGAGGTCTTAATACAAAAACCGACAGTTTTTATAAATCTGTGTGTTGTAGTGATTACGATATTGTTGCTATTACGGAGAGCTGGATCCAGGAAAATATCTCCTCATGCGAACTCTTTGATGATCGATACTCTTTTTTTCCGATGTGACAGGGATCTGGGGGAATGAACGTATCAAGGGGCAGAGGTGTAGCATTGGCTGTGAAGAAACAATTTAAAGCAACTCTAATGGATCTCCGGGTCGTTCGCAACAATGTCACTAAGGTAATTAGTGGGCTGTAAACTAAGTATAAGTTTGACATTATATGTTTTAGTTATCTACATACCTCCGAAGACAAGTAACGATGAACTCTCAACTTTTTTTAAAATATCTTGAATCTGTTTACTACTTATATGGCAGTAATATTATAATCTTGGGAGACTTCAACTTTTCCTAACTTCCTTTTTGGGGAATGTTAGTCCCCGAGAGTTGACCCTACTAAATGGTTTTACTCAGTTATTTGCCTAGATCAAGTATAACAACGTTTTTAATAACAACAATACAATTCTTGATTTGATCTTATCAAATATTAGTTGTAAGGTGGAAAAGGGAACTAGTACCATTGGTGGATGAGGAAAAACCACATCCGTCCCTAATATTTCCTTTTTTTTCTGAATTCCGGTAAAAGTAAATTTCCTGTCAATCTGGCACAGCAAAAATATAATTTCAAAAAGGCAAACTTTCCACTACTCTATGATAAGATATTAAATATTGATTGGTCTGACCTCTATTTTCAAATGATGTAAATGAATCATGCAATAAACTCTATGAGACACTGTATAGGATAATGAGGTTGTGTACCTAAATCTTTTAATCCGTAAACGAACATTTCCTGTTTGGTTTTTCATCGGGAAAAAATTAAATGCATAAAACGAAAACATAGACTTTTTAAAAAACTCAAAAAATCCAATTCGCCATTTCATCGCACACAATATAACGAATTACGGCTGCCATCAAAACGAAAATTGATGCTGCATACAGGAATTACATTGGAGGGGCTGAGAGTCCATCACAAGTGATCCTGCTAAATTCCCGGTCATTCATTAACACAAAGAAAAATTCCACTTCCTTGCCCGAGATGCTTGTACATGGGGATAATCCCTTATTCTGACCCCAATGATGTGGTGAATGCTTGAAACTTCTTTGGCAGCGTTTACAGCAGGCCCAGTAATCGTGTTTATTCAAAACGCAGTCGTATATATTCCTCAAACATTACTATTAACCAACTATCGGATCGGTTTTTTTCAAGGGCATTAAGGCATTAAAAGTTAAAAAATAAGGCAACTTGTGGTCCTGACAATTCCCCTTTCTTTGTTGTAAAAGGACTGCCTCTGCTTTATTAAAACCGTTATGTTTTTTTTTTAACTTTGCTCTCCACACAAATACCTTTCCTGACATATGGAAGCAAGCGCGAAAAATTACTCCCGGTTTTAAAAGGGGTAATGTCAATGAAATTGTCCCAAATATCGACCAGTTTTATCTTGTGCGCATTTGCCAAAAGGGTTTTTTAAATGTCGTTGTATGAATGTATTTTTCTCAGGTTAAAGGCATAATTTCACCGAACCAGCATGGATTCTTTGACGGGCGTAGCACTATGAGCAATCTGGCTTGTTTTGCTCAGTTCACGGGCGCCGCTATTGATAGGCGTATGCAGGTCGATGTAATCTACAACGATTTTTCAAGGCCTTTGACCGCGTTGACCATTCCATATTATTGCATAAACTGGATGATATGGGCTTTAGTGCTGATTTGCTATTATTCTTAAAATCTTCTTGAGTAATCAAGGCAGTTTTGTCGAAATCCGGGGTCATAAAACTTATAACTTTGGGAAAAACCCGTGGTGCTCCACAGGGTAGAACCTGGCTCCTCTACTGTTCTCATTATTCATCAATGATATATGTTGTGATATCTCAAGTAACTTTGCTATTTTTCGGATGATCTGAAGCTGTTCAGAGTTATTGGGGATCAGTCTGATTGCCTCACATTACGAGGTGATTTGGGAAAAAGTTCAATCATGGTGTGATATCAACAATCTACCCCTAAACACCGAAAAATGTTTTGTTAAACCTACACAAGTAGGTTAATCCTGTTCCCTTCGAGTACAAATTGGATAATGCTGTTATTGGTCGTTGTGAGACATTCAAGGATCTGGGTATTACTTTTGATCCAAAGTTCTCTTTTGCAAACCACATAGACCAGATATGCAGTAAAGCAATGAGAATCTGGGTTTTATAATGCGTAATTCAAGCTACTTTAACAATATTCAAACATTAAAAACCTTATATTTCTGCTATGTACGCTCGATACTTGAATATGGTTCTATTATTTGGCATCCTATTTAAAAAAGTATATCAGTCAATTAGAAAGTGTCCAAAGAAAATTTGTTAAATTTCTTGTATTTAAAAGCAGTGGACATTTTCCACCTAGAGGTGTCGATCAGGGTGAGCTCCTAAGACGGTTTCAGATTTCCTTTTTAAACGATCGCAGAAAATATTTATCAATCAATTTCTTTTCAAAGTCTGCAGATGCCTTATTGACTGTCCTGAATTACTATCCCAGATAATGTTCCATGTTCCTTCTAGATCTGTCAGACTCTCCACTACATTCCCCACCTCACCTTCTACTAATGTTTTGATTAAAACACCACTATTTCAAGCCATGCCCTTTTTTTAATGAGACCTGAACGACTTTGATGCTTACGACCGTCTCAGTTTTTTTTATAGAAATGTTGAAGCGTAGATTGTTGTGGACTGCTTAGCCTTATTTTATAGGTTTTTAAGTTGTCAAATACTTTTACTATTATAATTTGTTAAAATTTTTTTTTCATTATATTACATGCTATTATAAAATTGTCTTATAAATGGATTACTGTTAGACAATAAAGATTATTATTATTATTATTATTATTTTTTTTCATATTTCATCTTCATATGTTTTTTAAGAGGGGGATTAGCAGAAAACTTAAGTTAATTTAATTTAAAAAAAAATTAAGTTATTATAAATTAAATAGGGTTTGAAAACATGCCAATCATTTTTAAAAATAACAATAAAATTTAGATTGGGGGCAAATCACTGTTAATAGGGTTTTCGTGATTTATATTTTATTGGGACTTCTGGCACTGTCCGGTAATTTGTTAACTTCTTAAATAAATATTTGTCTAAAAAATATATAATTTTGTTAATTTTTTTATAACGCATGGGAAAGTTTTTAAGCCTATTTTATGATGTTATTGTGGGGAGTTTAATTATTTTGAAAAGGAAACGTTTATTTCATTTTATGAAAAGGGTTTAAAAAAAATTAAATAATTTAAGAAAGTTAAAAGTTGTTTATCTTTTTAATTTAACTTAATTTTTTTAATTTTTGGTATAAAAAAACCATTTGATCACATAATATTTACTTTTCTTGTGTATTTAACTTATTTTAACTTAATTTAATTTTTCTGCATAATCCAACTTTTTTAGGGAAAAGCGTGCAACGTGTTTTTTGCATTTTCTATTTTTCGTTGTTTTAAATTTTAAAAAAAATTAATTTTTACACCTCCGACATCATTAAATTTAATTATTTTAAAAAATGAGTGAAGATATTATGAGTGATATTTGCTACTTTGATCACAATAATAATAAGTAAAAAAGTGGGGGTTTTATTTTAAAACAAAAAATTAAAAAAATTTTTATTTGACAGTCCCAAAAACGATCCGCAAAGCGCCCCCGTTTGTACTTTCGCCGTCACGTATTTTAAGGCCGCGCAGGGGCGCCCCCAAAAAAAAAGTTCAAAAACGACGAAACGATACCGGATTTCTTGTTGGAAAAACCTTTTTTTTTTGAAAACACTTTTTTTTTGGGGGTCGATCAAGTGTTTCTTATGTTTTTAAAGGGAAACTAAACGAAACCGTTTGGGCCCCTACACCCCCAAATTTTGAGTATGATAGCAAAAAACTCTAAAAATTGCAAAAAAAATTTTTTTTTATTGAATTTTAAACGTTGAAATTTGGGGTAGGGGAAAAACACGGACTTTGCATTTAGATTTAGCGTATCGAAATACATAAGAAACATACTTAATCTTGCTTAAAAAGAAATTCTTCATTTTTATAACTGCAATTTTGAGCTATTTTTATGCAGTTATTTGCAATTTACTCAAAATTTTGAGGGTGTATGTGCCAAACGGACATCGGATGTGGGTTCAGCGCATCAAAATACATATAGATGGATGGGTTTGGTCAAATGCACAGACAACTCTTTTTTTTCTCTGCCGGTTTAATGACTTAAAATAAAAACACCTTTAACTAATCTAAGATACAACCACATCGATAAAAAGACTGCTAATGAGCAGTCTTATTTAATACGTTACATGTTATCAAATATTATAACCTGTAACCTATTATATTAAAGTATAAGCTTTAATATTAAGCTAAATAAATAGCACTTTCAATTAGCCTTAAATACAGCACTAGTATCAAATTAAATAGGCTGAAAATTAAACTAACTTAAAAACCTAATTACAAAATGTCCTATATAAACAACGTTTTTTTCGTTATTAAAGTCAACTCAAAAACTCTTTATTGATAAGGGGGTAAAAAAGTCTAGATTATTATAAAAGATAAAAAACCACAAAAATTCTCATTTTTTTACTGTCGTGAGGGCGTCGTATGACCTTGAAGGGGGGGGCGAAGGGGGATTTTTCCCCCCTACCCCCGGCCGGCACGGGCCTGTTTAGGAATATTTTGTTTTTTTTGGGGAAAATTTTTTTTCAGAGCATTTATATAATTATTATATAGAGATGCAGTCTGCTATAGATTGGGGAAAAAATAAAAAATGATTACATTTAAATTGTTTTTTTTTTAATATAATTATTGGGGCTACCTACGCAAAAAAAAACATTTGCTATAATATATTTCTTCATTTAATGTGTGGTTATGTTTCCTTATATTTATACCTGGGCTTTGTTTTTTATTAAAATATTTATAACCATTGATAGTGCAAAAGCAGAAATTTAAAATGTCGAAAAAGGACAATGAAAAAAAAAAAATATGAAAATAAGAACAGCACAAAAACAATAAATTTTAAAAAAATCTCAGAAAAGGGATTCCTAACATAATTCCGCAACATGCTAGAACGCTTTAAAAATCATCAGATGATCGTCATGACAAAAGTTGGAAATGAAAGTAATTAGGTAGGTACATTTGCTTTAAAATATGAAAAAAAATTT